>JAVYIG010013158.1:0-48909 GCA_035222895.1 Strongylocentrotus droebachiensis
CCTTTCTTTGCTCCAGTGATCTCGAAGGCTCGAAGCAGCAGACAGCAATGAATTGTGTAAATGATAAAAGGTCCACGGGAGGGGTTGTTATAAGCTTTAACTACAAAGAATCACATTCTCTCCAACCTTATACAACAAAGGGTGTCTTTGGAACCACTTCTATGTTTACTGATGGGGTGCATGGGTGGGGTTTTGCTGGGAGTCTTAAACAGGATAAATCCTTTGAACACTAAATAGGGATTCTTGTTATACGTTGTTATATTTCTTTGATCAAGTGATCTCCAGGCAGCAGAGGGCAAAATGCTCAAAACAGACGAAACACTTGATGCATGGCTGATCGTCAACGAAACGGAGTTAAGTCTTTTGTCAACTCTGTTTGTTGCATGGGTGGGGTTTGCTGGGAGTCTTAAACAGGATAAATCCTTTGAACACTAAATAGGGATTCTTGTTATACGTTGTTATATTTCTTCGATCAAGTGATCTCCAGGCAGCAGAGGGCAAAATGCTCAAAACAGACGAAACACTTGATGCATGGCTGATCGTCAACGAAACGGAGTTAAGTCTTCTGTCAACTCTGTTTGTTGCTACGGCAGGCAACCAGTGAAAACGTTTTAGATTAATCAAATTATGAAAATGCAAGCATTACTTTAAACAAACAGAACTTTGGTATGCCTGTCTCATTTTTTTTATGATTGAGGTGCCATATCAAAGAGCCAAAAATGAACTTTCTAGAATGGGCTTTTCTATTTCAAATTCAGATACCGCCCGCCAAATGACTCTTTGTTACCCTGTCTTCAAATCGTTTTTAATCACTCATGCGTAAAATATGCATCATGCGGGTAGCATCAAAATGAAAGAAGGGGACCTAAGCTTTACAAATATGTGTCATTTGTTAATTATAATTGTGATTGAGCTATGATAAAACATCAATAATTCTCGGTTTCGTTTTGTCTGGGACGCACTGTATAATCCTGAGGAGTCGTAAGTTTTAATTCGCTTAAGTGCACCTCTCTCACTCTCCCTATCTTCTATTTCTCTGTTATTTCTCTCCTCTCTCTCTCCCCCCTCTCTCCCTCTCATTATTGTTTTCATTATTCCTCTCTTTTTCTCTCTCTCTTTCTTTCTGCCTCTTTTCTCTCTAATTCACCACCTTTCTTTCTATTCCCCTCTCTCTCTCTCTCTCTCTCTCTCTCTCCCTTTCTTCGTATTGTTTAGTATGTCTTAACTAAAATGTTGAGTATAATTACATATTGTAAAGAACTGAAAACCACATTGAAACCACATTAGACATAATGCAATTAATTGTTTTTATATTAGTTAGTTTATCATGTGACTGAATTAAAGTAGTGATGACACTTCTTCCGTATCAAAATTATTACATTTGTAGGTAAAATGTTTGTGCATTTCTATTTATTATTAAGAACCAATGAAAGAACGCTTCCTTTTATTTGCAAACTGTAAGCAGAGTTGACGTGGGCTATCCCCCGTAATTTCATGATGTATTATTTTGTGTGTGTTATTGTGTATCACAAAATGTACCCAACTTTGGTAGCTTCTAATAAAAGAGTTACAACCTATGTTACCTTAAATCACATTTTAATGTAAATTAAAAAACTAATACTCTGTCTAATGATATCGTTTTCATAGTTGTGCTGCCAAGGATGATTGTCAAACAGCCGGCTTTTCAAAAAGAATTGTCAACATTCTTTTGTACCAAGTTTGGGCGCAACTAATGAATGTGGGACAAAAGCCATTATGTTTGTGTTATGTCATTCCAATAACAATTGCTAATTTAATCACATTGAATATTAGGCAGTTGGATGAGAAGAAAGGTGTTTATATCAACTCAAACTCAAGGAAATGCTTATTACTAGCACAATTTATGATATTCTCTTTATTATTATGAACACAATCTCGACTTCATTCGCTATCCTTGTTAAAGGTAACCGTCTTATTGAGTGATAAAAAAGAATAGGATTTATTTGGGATCTTATCTTCAAAAACATGAAAGTTCCTTTGATATTTATCATCATATGTTTTTTTTTCTTGCATTTGGGTTTCGTAACCTTTGAGTTTTTATACGCTATTCGAGATAACAAATCTTATGCTCCTGTAGATAAATTAAATTAAAGAATCAGTGCTTACTTTAGCCCCTCTTATGAGGAAACTAATACCCTTTTCACATCTATTTTTCTTAACCCCGGACTATCCTTAACCCCATACTATCCTTAACCCCATACTATTTTGTTTGCTGTTCACATCTATTTTCTTAACCCCGGACTATGTGCTTAGCCGGGGTTAAGAAATTACACGCGATTCACACTACGTTCGCCTTAGCCCCGGACTATTCGATAGCTCATGAATATTAATGCTTTTGCTACCGCGCATGCGCCTTTCGACTAAATGAAGGGGAAAAACCAGGAGACAATCAATGCAACAATTGAACTATAATCAATATCGGTCAACGAACTCTTTGCTTGTGGTAAAAAGACCAACAATATACAGTACGGTACGTAATAATTTTAGCTCGCTCGTGTTGTGTTATCCAGCCTTGCGCAAAGCGTTTTCCCTTTATTATTTTACCGATACAAATCAATTACCCATTTTTCATCCAATTCACTTGATAAATTTACCTACGTAAATATGACTGATAATGATAAATGCAATAAAAAATTATGAGCTACATGTTCTTTCACTATTTTTTAAAATCAATTTTATAATAAAGATTTTTTCATAATGACCTCTGCCTCGTAAAAGACTAAACGTCAATACAGAGAGCATGCATGCGTAACGTGAACT
Organism: Strongylocentrotus droebachiensis; assembly: GCA_035222895.1. NCBI lineage: Eukaryota > Metazoa > Echinodermata > Echinoidea > Camarodonta > Strongylocentrotidae > Strongylocentrotus > Strongylocentrotus droebachiensis. Next base: position 2,800 of record JAVYIG010013158.1, read on the forward strand.
GCATGCATGCGTAACGTGAACTGCATGCATAGCGCGCGATAAATGCAAATTCACGACCACACGACCACGCTGTCTGTGATTGGCTGTTGCTTAGCCCCGCTTCTCCTTAGCCCGGTTCGGATTCACACTACGCAGCTTAGCACCACAATTGCCCGGCTAACCCCGCAATTGCCCGGCTAACCCTGCTATTTTGCAGGGCCAGATAGTCCCGTACTATTTGTGGGGTTAGCCCACTTTGGCAAAACGTAATGTGAACAGAAAGCCGGCTAAAATTACCCCGGGTAATTGGTGGGGCTAAGGAAGGCTTAGCCCCACCTATTTCCCGGGGTTAAGCAATATTTGGTAGATGTGAAAAGGGTATTAGAGTAATCGCAAGGAAACCAATTAAGAAAAGAGAAAAGGTACGTAAGATAAAGATGATAAACGGGAATGGAAAGTAAGAAAAACACATGAAGAATAAAAATATAGCAATACAAACAAAAATAAAACAAGGGATAGAAAGACAAAGTGGGAATGTTGTGAACAAGCGTGAAAGAAAAGAAAAAGGGAGAGAGTTAGAGGGAGGGGCAGAAATATTAGGGAAGGGTTAGGCATAGGAACAACAATGACATCAAAAGACCATTCAGACAGGAGAAGAGGTAGAAATCTGGTTTATAAACAATACAAGCAACGCCTTTTCACTTCGTTTCAATTTATATATGTCAATATGACCATCCTTAATCATTTTTTTCTTTAAATTTTCATATTAGTCTCATAAAAGATTTTTGTTTACATGTTCGATTGTCAATTACTGAATCTATATGTATCATGTATTTGCTTATATTAAACCGAAATAAATATTCGAATGAAATAAATTAAAACGTAACGTTACCTCGAATGCATTTCCTTTGCTTGAATCCGCCATTTCCACTGTAGAAAATCACATACAGGATTTGAGATGACTTTGTTATAGGTGTCCTACTTTCGATGCCTCTCCGACATCTGATATTGGTCAACACAAATTCTCCGTCCTACAAACTTGGCATCAAGTAGATGATCAATGGAAATACTGATGTTGAGGTCCAACGTGGACCGTGGAAATGATACTGTATTCAAAAACGTTATACAACGCCACTGGTATACAGGTACCCTTCCGGATGGTTGCTACAACAGCTCAGGACTTAAGGGTTTATACCCCTGGTTGATTGATCCAATACAAAAGAAGATTCCAAGGACAGTCTGGCTCACCTTTATAGTTGAAATATTTAGTTGAAATATTTATTGGTTACTGAATCATCATAGGTTATAACAATAATGTGACAATGTCTTTACATGAGTATAAAACATAAGTTAAATTACATTTCCACATTCAGTAAATCATAGATACATACGCTCGAAGAGGTGATGATACAGAAGGGCTACAGCCTAAGCGTGACAGCTTGATACGCTTGCAGCCCAGAAACATTTAAAATCATAACGATTGTAAAGTAAAGTAAATAACAGAACATAATTGGGGGAAAATAACAAAAAAATAAACAGTAACTTGCAACCAAAAAAAAAAATGGGATAGAGGGTGCATGGGAGGGGGATTTTCCTGCTATATCAAGGAAATGCTGACAAACATATATGATATCATGTGTTAATTTAAGAGATTTGTCAATATTTGCTCAATAAAATTGATTTCACACTTTTCTTGAAAGTATATACTGACTTCAAGTTACGGATGTCAACGGACAGTGAGTTCCAAATATCCGGACCAGAATGTCTTATAGATTTCATAGCCATTGTTGTTTTAGGATTACATAAATGGTATTTATTTGATTGTCTGGTTGGGTATGTATGAATATTTCTATTCAAACAAAACATTGGTGGGAAGTGGGAAGGTAGGGAATCATTATGTAGACGGAACATGAACAGTGCTTTTTGTAAAAAGTTAATATCAGTTACTTTCAGAGTTTTTAACCTCGCGAATAGGGGATCAGTGTGATCGCGATATCCAGCATTGGTACACACACGAATCGCTTTCTTTTGTAAAAGTAGCATTTTATCAGTATATACTTTTGAGTCTGCCCACAGTATATTGCAATAAGACATGTAAGGAAGAATCAAGGAATTGTATAGCATATATAGAATATTCAAAGGCACATAATGTTTTAACTTATACAGTAAACCAACAGTGCGCGACACTCTCTTTGAAACGTAATGTACATGATCACTCCATTTCAGATTTTCATTGATGATAGTTCCAAGAAATTTAGTATTTTGTTTTTTCTCCAAATATTCACCATCCAAGACTATTTCAGGTATAGGTTTATCAGTTGCATTTTTCCTGCTTTGAAAATGGATCTAATTAGTTTTTTTCAGATTCAGAGACAATTTGTTGCTCCTAAACCACAAAGACAGCTTAGGTAGCTCGGTGTTCAGAATTCTCTGAAGTGATCGAAAATCGGAATTGGAGCAAAACACATTAGTATCATCAGCAAATATAATATATTGTAATGATGTAGTTGGGGGGCAGTGGCGTAATGAGCAAACCATTTGGGGGCGTGGGGTCCAGGGGTGGAGCCCCGGAAGCTCAGGGGTTTTAGGCGTTAAATTACGGTCTGATAAGCATATTTTGATACCTTATTAGCGACACTGGCAGGTCACTAATTGGCGGGGGGGGTCCAGGGGGCTGAGCCCCCTGAAGCTCAGGGATTTAAGGCATCTAATTATGGTCAGATGAACATTCGAGGGGCCATTTTAGGGCCCTTAGTGGGGTCCAGGGGGGGAGGAGCCCCGCAAACCCAGTGGATTTAGGCATTTAATTATATATGGTCAGATACGAATATTTTGCTACTTTATTTGTGACACTGGCAGGTCCCTAATTGACGGGGGTGAAGAGGGCTGAACCCATGGTCCTCAGTGGTTTTAGGCATTTAATTAAGGTCAGATGAGCATCCAGGGGCCCGCCTTAGGTCCCACCTTCGGGCCCTCGGTGGGATCCAGGAGGCAGAGCCCCAGGAAGCTCAGGGGTTTTAGGTCTTTAATTACGGTCAGATGAGCATCCAGGGGCCCGTTGGTTGGATCCAAGCTCAGGGGTTTTAAGCATTTAATTACGGTCAGATTAGCATATTTTGATACCTCATTTGTGACACTGGCAGGTCACTCATTTTTTTCCTTCTTTTTCTTTCTTTTTCTCATTAAAATAGTTTTTCGAAAAAGTGACGAGGGAGCTAGAGCCCCCGAGCCCCGCCGTTCTGCAGATGCTGACATGAAGGCTTCTAAATAAGCATATTTTTTGCCTGCCTGTTAATTTGAGAATTTGTAATTTTCCAACAAAAGCGAACAAAATAAAAGTAAAATTAAACCAAACAAAAAATGAGAATAATCCCGGAAAATCATGTCATTTCAGCAGCATTCGTAAATCACTGCTATCGAATTAGAAATAAACCAAGTTTTGATTTTTTTTGATTTTTTTGATTTTTTTTAGGGGGGGCAACTACCCCCAAGCCCCCCCCCCCCCCCACCAGTACGCCAGTGTTCAGTGGTTCATGTCTTCTCACCCCTATAGTAAATAACACACATGCTTTCCCATCCTCTCACAACATTTCCGCGTATGTATCATTTATATATGGTTTACAATGGCTTTGGTGATGAGATGTCTAGGTTGATGTGTTTGTTAAAATGTATTAACATACTGCACCTTCTTGGTTAAAAAAAAAAATATTTGTATGTAATAACGTAAGTTGATGCCTTTACATACCACAGTAGAAATCAAATATTTCATATTTGATGCAGAATAATATTTATATTTGGAGATTAGAAACACAAACAGGTTGCATAACCAATCAAGTGTTTGAAGAACAAGTTAAGCAAACTGTGTCCTTGATGTAAATTCACACTAGCGTATAACACTAGCGAGCTCTCCGATCCAGTATAGACTCTTCGCAAGCGGTTTCGTTGGAATTAATCGAGAAATTGCCCTCGCTAGCGTGTAAATAAAAAAAATACGCCGCCGGGGCAAAGCCGCTGGACCCCTCGCCCCCAAATGATTTTGCTCATTACGCCACTGCCCCTGAAAGGTGAGTCCCCCTGGAATGTTTACCCCCCCCCCCCCACCCCATCCCAAACTGCTTCCGGCGCGCCTGGGAACAATAACTAATGAGAAGTCTCCAACTGGCATTTATGTGAGATGTCACAAGTACGCGTAACGCATGTCACACACACAGACATGCGAAGAAAAGAGAGAATAATGTAAAAGAGAAAAAGATAGAGGATAGAGGAAAAGGAGAGAGAGAGAGGGAGAGAGAGAGAAAGAAAGAAAAAGGAAGAACATGAAACTTACATTTACACTTAGGCCTACAGATTACATTTCCGACTAAGTTGACTTGACATGTGCCTAAGAAGTCTGTGGACGAAAGTACAACAATACGAAAACAGAAGTTATATACAATTTTGTTTAAGAGAGAAATAGAGGTTATTTCTAAAATGAAATAAAAGGAGCTATGTGACTTTCAAGGAGGAAATAACAATTTCTATCGCTCGTGATGACTATTTTGAATTTCCTAATTTTTTAAAAATTCATGAAACTCCGCCCCAAGACTCCGCCCAAAGACTCCCGGCAAAGGCATATTATTTACACAATGTCTTGTTGTCTGCTGCCTCGAGATCACTGGAGCGAAGAAAGGTAACAATGTATAGCAAGAATCCCTTTTCAGTGAAGGATTCATCCTTTTTATTATTAAAGACTCCCGGCAAAGGCTCTCCCCCTGCACCCAATCCGTAAAGATAGAAGTGGTTCCCAAGACAATAAAATTGGAGAGAGTGTGAGTTTTATGTAGTTTAAAGGTAAAGACCAGTTATGGTCATGCGATTGCATTGTGAAAGAAACGTTGTGGAATCGATCAGAAAAGGTTGATCATCTAGCATAGATCTAGAGGGATCTATAATATAAGTATTGGTGTGTACTGCAAGGTTCTGGAATCATCAAAATGATAAGAAATTTTGCCCAGTCTTTGTAGTTACAAGCACTGTACACAGAAAGATGTATATGGGACTATACGCACACATGCGTTTATCTCTCACATACCATGGATAAACTAATTTACCAAATATTATATCAATTAGTAGGCGGTTTCCCGGCAAAATTGTTATCATCATGTATTAGTCAAAACATATTCTTTCACATGATTGGTAATAAGAGCTTCCATTTCATTTTTTGAAATTGGGGCGTTTCCAATACTGGTCTTTACCTTTAAGCTTCTAGCAACCCCTAACAACCACTCCCGAGGACCTTTTATTATTTACACAATGTCTTGCTGTCTGGTGCCTCGGGATCACTGGAGCGAAGAAAGGTAACAATGTATACCAAGAATCCCTATTCAGTGAAGTATTCATCCTTTTTATACAGATGCATTCTTCTACCATTCTTGACCAAAAGTGCGTTTCAAACTTAATGATGTGGGCATCATCCGATTTAATATTGTGCCCAGTATTAAGGGTGTGTTCCGCTACTTGCTGCCTAATCTGTGGGCTTTTTTGTGCCCTCAAAGAGAGCACACAATAGGGTCAGCGCAATTTATATATCAAGGGATGTACTAGAGTTTATTTCTAAAATGAAATGAAAGGGCTATTTTCAAGAGCGATAAACACTCTAATCCTTCCCTTGAAATTTCAATTGCACTACCCCCATTTTACCCTCTTTTCAAAGAGCACACAAATCCCTCATATTGAACATTCCATCTCAGAAAAATATCTATAAGAGAGAAAGAGAGGTTTTTACTGAAGTGAAATGAAAGGGCTATTTGACAGAGCCCTTTCATTTTATTTTAGAAACAACCGTTCTTTCTCTCTTCAAGACAATTTCTCTCTTGAAATTCAAATATCCCTTTCATTTCATTTTAGAAATAACCTCTTTTTCTCTCCTAAAGACAATTTCTCTCCTGAAAGTCAAATAAACTCGAAAGCATCCTGGGCCTCTTAACAAGTGATCTGAATTTATTATGTTTCTCATTGTTTGGCGAATATTCCGACCAAAATGGAGTTCGGTGAAAATCATCCAATCAGAGAGAGTTACTATGACGTAACATCTACCGCTCTGTGCGGATTTCCTCCGTGAGAGTGAGAGCCAGGCCTATCTCCCGGGGGCGTTATTTTTTTCTGCGGCACAGATTGGGGCTTTTTTTTTTAAAGGGGTCTTGATTGAAACCTAAACCTAACCCTAAACTTTCGCATAGGCTCAACACGCCTCTCGGGGGCGTCTTATTTTTTCGTACTACGGCGAGCCCAGATCGAGCTCGCGAGGGAAACCTGCGCATGCGCACTCGTGAAAGAAACCAGCGCATGCGCACATGGAGCCGGTGTTGGGCAATCGCTGCGGTGGTTACATTATTCACGTATACATGCATAATTCAGTAGGAAATCGGGTCTCATGAATATATAATTTAGATCACTTGTTAAGAGGCCCTCAACGCAAGCGCCTCGGTTCCCTGGCTCGCTTCGCTCGCCAGAATTTACGGACTGAAACAGCGCGAGGGCCATGGACAAGAGGCTAACAGGCCCCTCAAGCTCTGCCATGTTGTACGGATCCATTAGAAAGCAAAATAAGCCCACTCTATAATTAATATATATTCAAACGTCATAGCGATTCATCCAAATAAAAAATCCACGTAAGAGGCATTTTGAAAGTTTTAAGAAAATTCCTTCAATTTCCAGGAAATTAGGTGTTCTTTTTCAGGAAACTCTATTTAGTAGGCGGTTTCCCGGCAAAATAGTTATCATCATGTATTAGTCAAAACATATTCTTTCACATGATTGGTAATAAGAGCTTCCATTTCATTTTTTGAAATTGGGGCGTTTCCAATACTGGTCTTTACCTTTAAGCTTCTAGCAACCCCTAACAACCACTCCCGATGACCTTTTATTATTTACACAATGTCTTGCTGTCTGGTGCCTCGAGATCACTGGAGCGAAGAAAGGTAACAATGTATAGCAAGAATCCCTATTCAGTGAAGTATTCATCCTTTTTATACAGATGCATTCTTCTACCATTCTTGACCAAAAGTGCGTTTCAAACTTAATGATGTGGGCATCATCCGATTTAATATTGTGCCCAGTATTAAGGGTGTGTTCCGCTACTTGCTGCCTAATCTGTGGGCTTTTTTGTGCCCTCAAAGAGAGCACACAATAGGGTCAGCGCAATTTATATATCAAGGGATGTACTAGAGTTTATTTCTAAAATGAAATGAAAGGGCTATTTTCAAGAGCGATAAACACTCTAATCCTTCCCTTGAAATTTCAATTGCACTACCCCCATTTTACCCTCTTTTCAAAGAGCACACAAATCCCTCATATTGAACATTCCATCTCAGAAAAATATCTATAAGAGAGAAAGAGAGGTTTTTACTGAAGTGAAATGAAAGGGCTATTTGACAGAGCCCTTTCATTTTATTTTAGAAACAACCGTTCTTTCTCTCTTCAAGACAATTTCTCTCTTGAAATTCAAATATCCCTTTCATTTCATTTTAGAAATAACCTCTTTTTCTCTCCTAAAGACAATTTCTCTCCTGAAAGTCAAATAAACTCGAAAGCATCCTGGGCCTCTTAACAAGTGATCTGAATTTATTATGTTTCTCATTGTTTGGCGAATATTCCGACCAAAATGGAGTTCGGTGAAAATCATCCAATCAGAGAGAGTTACTATGACGTAACATCTACCGCTCTGTGCGGATTTCCTCCGTGAGAGTGAGAGCCAGGCCTATCTCCCGGGGGCGTTATTTTTTTCTGCGGCACAGATTGGGGCTTTTTTTTTTAAAGGGGTCTTGATTGAAACCTAAACCTAACCCTAAACTTTCGCATAGGCTCAACACGCCTCTCGGGGGCGTCTTATTTTTTCGTACTACGGCGAGCCCAGATCGAGCTCGCGAGGGAAACCTGCGCATGCGCACTCGTGAAAGAAACCAGCGCATGCGCACATGGAGCCGGTGTTGGGCAATCGCTGCGGTGGTTACATTATTCACGTATACATGCATAATTCAGTAGGAAATCGGGTCTCATGAATATATAATTTAGATCACTTGTTAAGAGGCCCTCAACGCAAGCGCCTCGGTTCCCTGGCTCGCTTCGCTCGCCAGAATTTACGGACTGAAACAGCGCGAGGGCCATGGACAAGAGGCTAACATGCCCCTCAAGCTCTGCCATGTTGTACGGATCCATTAGAAAGCAAAATAAGCCCACTCTATAATTAATATATATTCAAACGTCATAGCGATTCATCCAAATAAAAAATCCACGTAAGAGGCATTTTGAAAGTTTTAAGAAAATTCCTTCAATTTCCAGGAAATTGGGTGTTCTTTTTCAGGAAACTCTATTTAAACGAAAATGCAATAAATTATCAATAATTCATTGCATTTTCCCCCGGTCCCCAACAGGAAAAATTCCTCTGTAGGGCCATGCAATATGGTTTAAGGCTGCCAAGAAGATTAAAAGTATTTGAAAAGGGAGAGATGATACTCTAAATGACACTTTTGATCTTTCCAACATTAATTTTAGCATTATCAAAAAAGTGTATTTTTTTTTGGCCTGTGTCTTCCAAAATGCCAGGAATGCTCTATAATATTTGTATTGCTACAATACAAGATTCATTTACTTTTTATCATCCAGAGGTAATAGCTTTAAATCTATATAGATAAGTCGGCAATTACAACATGTTTCTCATTCCCAGATTTTACACTCTAGATGGGAAGTTAAGGGAATTTCAGTACAAACTTTTACATAACATCATATTTTGTGATGATAAACTGAATCTTTTGGGATTAATACAGTCATATTTATGTTCCTTTTGTAGAAAAGATGTAGAAACCTACCGTCATTTCTTTTACGAATGTTCTGAAGTGTCCAGAATATGGATTGAGGTGGGAAACATCTTTAAAATGCTTCAGTTTCTTAATGTACAATGGATTGATGTGTTACTTGGTTTCAGAGAAAATATGAAAGATAATATATTGCTAAATCATGTATTAATTTTGGTCAAATATATGATTTACAGTAATCGTAAAAATGGAAAGTTTCCAACTAGCAAAGAAATGTGTAAGGCTGTAGAGAACTTAAAAAAAAGGTGATCATGAAAAAGCAAAAAAAAAAAAAGGACAAATTGCCAATACATTATAGAAAAATTTTACACCTCAAGGCAGGGGAGCTGACTTTGATATAAAAAAATGGTTTTAGTATCTTTTTCAATTATTTTATAATTCCCGCTCACTCCTTCACTTTCTCATCGATCCTGACACTTAACTGTTATCGTTGTTTGCTGTTTTTACAGACCTCCACTGATACAAGACCCTCGTAGAATTATAATGAAATTTAGGAGTTAAAAAAAAGAAGCTCCGTGTCATTCTATGTAAATATCACAAATTGATTTATTATGGGTTGTGAAGCAGCACCTTCACCTTATACTTTTTGTTTATATTAGAAAATCTTTATTCAGATTGCTTAATTTATATTGAACTAATTCATTTGCATTAAAGATATGTTTATGCTGTAAAAATTGTTCCGTTTTATAACGTTGTATCCGAAAATATTAATATGAAGTATTACCGTCACCTTTTCCTTGTTTACATTGAAAAATCTATTTTTTCTTCTCCCAAATTGCAGAATTGTATCACAATGTGTACACTTGATTGAATATGTACTATATTAGTTGGATACTTATGGACAATATTTTTGAAATATGTCTGTGTTTATAATGTATGAGACAATGTATTATGTTTATACTGTAAGAAAAATTATGTTCCTATTCGTCATTTTGCATAATTATGAAAATCTGAATAAAGGCAAAAAGGTTTTTTTTTTTAAATAAAAAAATCCTGGTACAGTAGCAATATTTAAGATGTGTTGTATTATTTTGTTGTTGTATTCATTAGAATAATTTATTTAAATTACATGAACATTTTGTTTACGGAAAAAAAAAGCATAATCATTATAAAAAATGTGGAAACATTATGTTAAAGACAGATGGGCATATTATAAATGATTAAATGAGTATGTATGCACGCATTACTTCTAATTAGATTTCATGTTTGTGTTAATAATTCATATCTATCCCATAATGAATAAATTGTGGCAAGCGGAAATTATTTGTGTGGCATATCAAGAGATATGTTTACTCATTACTGTTCATCAATTTGATAGTTGAATGAATTTAACATTATTTTTGTTTTTGTTTATTTATTTTTTTAAATTTATGTTTAAGTTAAATTTTGCCAAATAAATAGCAAATTGTGTTTGGGTCATTATATTAGTTTTTAAAAACAAATCAAAATGATGTAAAAAACAAAGTCAGTCATTGATACCATTGTTCTGTTATGTGCTTGCCCAACAAGGCAATTTGCGTCGTATTGTGTTCAACTTTGATACAGAAGTGGCCATACAGCTTTTATACATAGGGTTAAGATTAATCTGAGCAACAATTATCTTGCAAGGACGCCCTCAGACGAAAGCAAATGATTGAATTCCCAAATATGCTTATATGTAGCCTGTAACTAGGCATCCCAGGAGAGAAAATAGGGACTTTTAGATTCGCACGAAGACAATGGGGATTGCTACGATCGACGTCCTTTTAATGCACTGCCTTGAATGGACGTCACACGTATCAGTCCACGCAAATCTTAAAGTCCCTAATGATTTAGGACATGAGCACAGACAAGACGGAAGAGTTATAAACAAAAATGATAAAAGAAAGAGATATATAAAATGAGAGTGAGAGAGAGAGAGAGAGAGAGGGAGAAGAGGGAAGAGTTAGTAAATAAAATATCTTAGTTTGTAGAACGATTTTTTTTTAATGGTAACCGAGCTGAAAACTATTTAAGATATTTTATTTTTCGTTTTCTATTTCATAATCATCCGTGAGTTACCCTAAACTTGGTAATATTATTGAGCACCTTCCTTGAAATAGTATTTTACAGTTTACTTTTTGTATGTTGGGTTACTCATAGTAGGAAGATGATTATATTCTAAAGAGGATAGATTTGACTCTTGACCTTGTTATTCCATAGGGACAAAAACTGTATGGAAGCAATTGGGAAATTGTTGATGACTTGTACTGCAGAAATGGGTTTATAAGACACATTTAAACGACATGAAAGTTTGGCCCAAACTGTTTAGCACTTTCACGTCATATTTCGACGATGAACCATTCGAGGCGCATCGTTTTCACGCGACGCATTACTATGATTTTCTTCTAATCTGAGATTCAATTTAATACAAAAAAAAAGCTCGCAGATTGCCAGAACCCCCCACTTTCTCTTTCATATTTTACTCGTCTTCTGACGAATAGGGGGTCATTTTTTAACCCTGGAGCAGTCATCTGTTGCCCTTTTTTTTTACAGAGTGAAGACCCTTCGGAGATTACCCTCTTGCTAATACATCCATCTCAGTCACAACGTATAAACCCAGGGGCTGCGGAGCGTCTTTGAAGTGGGGGTGCACTAACACAAAACCCAACACTTTCTGGAAAAAGGAGCTTCAGCAAAGTGAACCTCAAAAAAAAATTGAATCTTTATGTAAATTATTATCGAGAAACATTGGTTTTCATAAATCATGTTAAAAATACGTTTCCTTTACCGGTTTTATCAGCACTGTATACAACCCTTATTTTGCCTTACCTAAATTATGGGATTTTACTTTTAGCTTGGGAAATCCTTGTAAGACTTTAATTGATCGAACATTATTTTTGCAGTAGCGTGGATTAAGAATAATCCATGATGTCTACTTTCGTTCCCAAACTAACCACTTTTTTTGTGCAAGACCTACGCCCTTGAGTCATAACTGACGGCAAATATGATTAATGCCCCATAAGAGGGCACTAATATATCACATCGACACCGTTTTGATCCCGGGGCCTCACACTTACGAGGCCATTGCTGTGCCACTGAATCATTACTGTACGCAGCGAGGGCTAAGATGCGGGGCAGCCCCACGAATAAAAAGATAAAAAAGAAAAAAGGAAAAGGCAATTAACTATCAATAATTTATTGCATTTTCCCCCGGTCCCCAACATGAACAAATTCCTCTGTACGGCCATGCATTATGGTTCAAGGCATGACCGGTTTTGTGTGTCTAAAAATGTAACCCACAATTTCCCCAAACAATATCACAATAAATTAGGTGTGATTACACTAATGCAATGTAGAACACTATTAACGTCCCTTTATTCATTAATTGCGTTATACTTTTGAGCATATGCAATCCCGAATTCGTTTTCATTTGTACCCTTTGATTTGATCACGCCAAGATAAATTTTCATCAGTCATCACCCCAAGATGTTTACATGTGTGAACTCTTATTAAAGTTGATACAAAGTTTTGGCATGGGGTCATGACTTTGGTTCAAATGAACATAATGAAGCATATGCAATTTAACAATATTCAGTGATCGTTGTCGCGGTTGAAATCGAGTCTAAATTGTAAAAAATAAACTCATTATGTTGTATAGCGTCCTCTCAAGATATTACTTTAGCCTTAAAACAATATTCTGAGATTTACATGGTCGCAGCTACCATGGAATGGTCTTAGGCGCTATTTGAAATACTTGAAATTGACCGGAAGCAGCGGTAAATTGTTATTATTCAATTTGCTTGAAAACAGAAGTGTTTTAGGGGGCTATTTTTTTGTGCTTATAATACATCCACAGGGGCATCCAAATATTTTATAATTTTAAAGAATGACTATCCATCCAATTTTCTAAATTTACCAAAACTTTGCATTACCTTTAATTTGGTTCAATCGTTGCTTTGTACAAATCACAATAAATTCAGTTTTGTTTACATTTAAACTAAATTTAATTGTGATCAGCCATCTCCTAACATATTCAAGGTCTGTACATTAATTTGTTGTATTAGCGTACATATATCTTTTCAATACAAATACAGCAATGTGTCGTCAGCATCCATACCTATTTTACAAAAACAGAGTCCTTTGGGTGAACTATTAGTATATAATACAAAAAGGAGGGGCCCCAGGATTGACCCCTGGGGTATCCCACATTTTAATGGCCAAAAGTCAGAAAAGGTACCATATATCGCTTGTGTTCTATTACTTTCATAACTTTCAAACCAGCGAAGAGTTCATTATTCATTCAATACCGATCTAATTTTTCTTAAAGAATATACAAATTTACCATATCAAATGCTTTTTTAAAGGTATAGACCAGTTTTGGAAACGACCCCTCTCAACAATGAAAGGGAAGCTCTTATTAACAATCATGTGAAAGAATACGTGATGATACAATATTAATGTTGCCGGGAAACCGCCTATTAATTGATATATTTGGTAAATAATCATATCGATCTGGCCTGGATAGATATCGCGAATACACTTCAACATTGAAAACTTTACCACTACCGGTCTATATCTTTAAAGTCAAGCATTTAATACTGCAATTGCTACGTTTTTATTATTGATACCCTTGAGCCAATCATCTGTGACAATCGATAAGGCTATGGTTGAAGAGTGTAGATGCCTTAAAGACCGTCAATACAACTGGGCCAGAAGGGATTAGACCACACAGCGAGGTCACTGACAGGTAGCTATCTCATTAACTCAGCTCTCAACTAACATGAGAAAAAGAGGATCATGGGGGACCAACAGGCACCGATTGAGGAAATCTTCTACATAGAGGGAGCAAATACCTACAGGTAGAACAGTGGGGCTTTAAGTCTGATTGATATTTACTTATAAGACAATTAAGTATATATATATATATATATATATGATCAGAAGCAATTCTTTCTAATATTTTTGATAAAATTTGAAGAGCCGAGTGTGGCCTGTAAATACACTGATGCCTCTCTCTTTCTCCCTTTATGTAAAGCAACTACACGTGCAAACTTCCATTGATCAGGAACAATCACTGAAGCAATGTAATTAATAACAACATCGTGTCAATGCAAGTAGGGTAATTATGTCTGTCTTTCTTAAACATGAATTTACTGTAAATGCAGTTGCTTTGTATATAAAAACTCTTATATTGTCTAAACATCTATACTTTTGAACAAAGGGCAACTGATTACCTTGGCATTCTCAGAAGTTCAAAAGTCCAAAGGATGATAAGTTGGAAGATACCTGTTTTAGCAGTTGAGAAGAATGATCTCATGGTAGTTGAAAGGGGCAAACGTCTTAGTGTAAAAGGGCACATTTCTTATATCTCATAAAGATGTTTTAAAATCGTTTGAAAACGAGCATGATTATAATTTTAAAAGGGACACGATTCGTTCTTATAACATTTGGCCCACTGTGCCCCCCTTCAGCTCCACTACCTTGTACGTGGTTATAGAAAAAAGGGTTATTGTTACTACACTAACTGCTTCGATCCTTTGAAACTAAATATATACCTCTTCAGATGACCGAGAAAGGAACGGGGGAATATATTTTACAATATCACTTGTCCAAAAGTGCCGGGTACTCATAAGAGATGAAAAGGGGCATTCACAAGAAGGAAAGGGCACTTATTAGAAATGAAAAAATGCAATTGTAAGTAAAAAGGGGCAACTATCAGATTTTTGAAATTGTACATTTATCGGAGTTGAAAAGGGGCCACCACCCCTCTTAAAAATGCAACGATAATTTGGTTGGCAATATCTTAGAAAGCATTTTATCATCCTCAATTAAACGTCGCAGGTAATGTGTTGGTAGTTACCCCTAAATCGTATTTGAATATTACAGGGATATAAGTCAAAACTAATATGATAATCCATGTAAAACGTACAACTTTTCAAATGTTACGCAGAGAGCGTGCACAATTGAGTAGCATCAGTCCACCCCAGTGTACTCTTTTCGCTTCTTTTCGCGAAATCAAGAGAAGGGGGGCGAGAGAGAGAGAGAGAGAGAGAGAGAGAAAGAGAAAGAGCACTAGACAATTACAGAAAGAGAAAGAGAAAGAGGTGGAAGAGAGAGAGAGAGAGAGAGAGAGAACAGAAGAATGAAACGGAGAGAGAGAAAATAGAATGAAACTGAGAGAGAGAGAGAGAGGAAGTGAAAACAGAGAAAGAAAGAGAAGAAAAGGAATGCGTATGGATAAAGGATTAAGCTTGGAAAGAAGAACCAGTGGGCATATTTATCTACAGTCACGATTCAACGAGCAAACAAGCTTTTTGATAACCCCTTTCTCTCGTTCATGGGGTGCATTCCTAAATTGAAAGATTCTTTTCAATGCATACCATTGCGGTTTAAGGCTGTTAAGGGTTCATATGATGGGCGGGGTACGCACAATCTTTTACAACTGTACCTGAAAGTTTAGTTTTTCATTACCATACAGAAAAACATTATTTCGACAAACCAATTCTGTCAAGGATGGTTTATACCTGAACGGCGATCCAGAATACCCTTCAATTAGGACCCTCATATTTTAGAGGTAAGTACAGCTTGATTTGAAGAGGATTTATAATTATGCTAAAGATTTTATACTTAGCCATTGGCGATGCCATTTAGACGATATGTCATACGTGACATCGTGGCTTTCAAATATTGTAACCGTATAAGCATATTTGCGTGTGAATTTTTACTCATGATTATTGTATAAAGAGAGCAAGGCGATATTGACAAGACCATCTGACTACCTATGGCTATGATTTAGTAATTTACTCGATTTGAACAGATTCAGGGTGAACATAACTGACAGAGAGAGATAAAAAAATATCATCATGATAATGGAGACAAAGAGAAAGAGAGAGTGACAGAGAGAGAGAGAGAGAGAATACATACAACAAAAAAGAGGAAGAAAGAAAAGATAGAGAGCGCTCACAAATGACCCGTTTTCCAAACAATCGAAGAAATTTGGAAATGTATGTATAGTTCAGGTAATGTCTAGGTATCAAATTTACATCGATTAAAGATAATTTACTAAACGTTTGCTTGAAGCAACGAAAATTCGCTGGAGGTGTAACTTTGAATTTTTGCACTTGAGGCGTCAGCTGCCTGACGTAAGTGTTCGTCAGGAAATGACGCAAGTTTGACGCGCCGTGTACGTGAGGGCAATATCGAACACAAAAGTGCGTGCAAAATGAACAGTGCAAATATGGCTTGTACTGTATATGTACTCATTGCCTTCACAGCATTTATAATCGCAGGTAATAACGCAATAAAAAGTATGCCTGATGTATGAAGGGCGTTATGTTCACAACAGGAAAGTAAATCCTTAAGTGGAAGTTTACTCTTATATTAGAGCTTATCTGTACTAGTTTACAGAAGGGATTAGACCACACTGCAAGGTCACTGGACAGGTGGTTATCTCATCAACTCAGCTCTCAATTAATATAAGAAAAAGAGGATCATGGGGGACCAATGGTCACCGATTAGGCATTGTGTGTCATATAGAGGGCGCATGTAGCGACAAGTAGTGCAGTGGGCCTTTAAGATGTTAATAGAAACAGAAATATGAGAAAAGTGAAAGTTTGAACAAACTCCTATTAACAAAATTTTGTTATGAATGTTTGAAGTTGTTATCGATCAAACACAGATTGGCAACTTTACCCTGTGACGTATCTTGCGAGCTCTCCTCCCATTAGCTGAATCAATCGTAAGTCCTCCAATCACAAGTTAGCAGTCTCCCATCTCTTATGTACATAGGTACGATTGATATCAACTCTTTATAAGACGGGGCCCTGTACTAACAATAATACACAAATATTTTCCCTCAAGAAATTTTTCAATCATACATGCACCCTAAATATAACTATTGCAAATATTTTTCTACACCACCCCTGTATGAAGAAAAAAATGTATTCTGGCATCAATAACTAAGGAAATGAATGGAATGGAACTCACATGATACGTCACAGTGCTGCCAATTTATGTTTGATCGATCGCTCTTAATCAAAAAATTCATAACTTTCTGATTTTTGTTCGTCTTATTTATCGTCGACGCAGTTAGGTCACTCGAGTTATATCGAGTGCAACAGGTATTACAAACATTTGCATACATCGATACAAGTTTATGCTAGCCCACCGAGACTTAGTCCTCTAGCTTTAACATCATAACTTAATAATAAATCAATACAATTTACACACTGAAGTGGTTTCTTCATGATTTAAAGGTATGGCATTAAATAGACATGACCTGTTAGTATTGAAGTGCCTTCCCTTCGTGACATACCCTTCTCTTTTTTTTTGGGGGGGGGGGGTAGCTATATTAATGTTTGCTGGAGCTCCCATGCCCCTACAACCCTCCAAAGGCTGCCTTTATAGAAATGCGGCTGCCCCTTTTCTCAAATATCTAAATTATTTATCGAAAAAATACCCTAGTTATTTGACGTGACAGTAACTGAGATACCTTTCCATCTAGGTATGCAGACTGCGGGGGTGAGGTGGTACAGACCTTGAGTCCCAATTATCCATTTTTCTTAAATTAACCAATTACACAACATGCGTCATAATAAATGGTTGCAAACTTCTTCTTACACAATCAATTTGATCTTTTTTTGTACATATCTTTTTTACATAAATAAAATTGATTGCGTAAAAATAAGTTTTTAAACAGTAAAATACAAATCAAATGACCCCTTTTCAGGAAAATGGCTCCAAACATTAAATAATTCATTGCAATTTTGTTACCGCGCTGCTGTAGCTCAAAAAATATTAAGAAAACGAAAAAGTCCATTCATTTTTCGGATAGGAGAAAATAGCCCTTGGCAAATAACTATTGTGTCCAAATATGCCCGTGATCCTTTTGAAAGAAGTATATTCCGATCGGTCACGTTATAAGATAAAGTTATAGTCGTGGTCATGGAACAAAACTATTCAACGTGCTAGCTTATGACCTCAGTTTCACCCGCCCTCCCCTTTGACAAAAAAAAAACCGACCTAAGTTGGGGGCCATTCGGCGTAATGCGAGTTTTTGTTCGATCTCTTTTAAGTCTGGTGTCGTGCCTCTTTGGTGTGACTGAGGTGTGTGTGAGAAAAATGCAAACAATATATATTTTTTACGTGGGAGGTCATTCGGCGTAAATCCACCCTGATAATACACACATTGTAAAGCTGCAAACATGGAATTCTATTGAATAAATGAAACACTTGTTCAAAAAAGCATTCATTCACTTAATGACCACTTTATGAGGTCGAGTTTCGATTCAGATACCCCCATGCGGAATTTGGCCGATTCAGTGTATGATTTCTACCGTGTCGAACGACTGGACCTATATCACAGCTCACTTATTGTACATGTATACAGCCTGTACAAAAACTGTAATTTGCGATGATTGGTAGAAAAGGAGGTGGTTACGCGGGGGGGGGGGGGGTGCCTATTACCTAGTTTCCTTTTTAGGGGCCCTATTACAGTCCAGTTATACGGCCACGGCAACACTTATTCACATACATAATGCATAGAGCGGTCAAAGGTTAAGAAAGAGAAAGGGTGTTACAACCGACACCATCGAATCTAGAGCATGATATAAAGAGAAGGTTGAGTTCTGGGGAGAGATGAACAATTATTTGTGAGCGTTATCAATGTTATAATGCAAGCGTGAAAGAAAATGAGAGAACAAAGTTCCCTGAAAAGCATGGCTCTCGAAATGCCTTCATGTTATAAATATGATAACAGCTTAAAAATGAGGCCCGATATTTATGCCACATGTTTGTGTAATCCCAAATACATATGTATGTGTACAGTGCTTGTTTCTTTATTAAGACAGGGCCAAAATTATTATCGTTTTCATGACCCAACCTTGCAGTACACGCCAATACTTTTATGCTACATCATCAACTTTTTCAGATCTATTTCACACCGGTTTTTTCACAATGTAATAACATGACCAGAACTTACCTCTATCTGCATGCATAATCACCAAGGTTTGGTATTCTTTTTAATTCTTGTCTCAAGGCAAGATAAAATGCGTGCGAGGTGCTCAAAACTGATAAAAAGCATAATAGCAAGCTAGGCTGTATGAATAAGTATAAAGTAAAGAACAGAACAAAGACACAGCCCCAAAACGAAAATAAAACAGGAAAATTACTTTTACTGTTAACAGTGTTAACTTTATAAAGGAATGCTTCCAGTGTTCTTGCTGTATACGAGATCAAGCTTAACCCATTAAATACCGAGCTCTTTCATTTCCATATGTTTCAATACAGGAACCACCCTGTTCCAGTAGGCAATGGCGTTTAAAGCCCCACTGTCCTACTTGTAGCTACAGTGCTCCCTCGTTATAGAAAACTTCCCCAATCGATGCCTGTTGGTCCCCCATGATCCTATTTTTCTTATGTTAGCTGAGATCTGAGTTAATGACCTGTCAGTGACCTTGCTGTGTGGTCTAATCCCTTCTGGCCCAGTAGTATTGACGGTCTTTAACGGGCAAGTGAAGTTAAAACTAAAAGCGGGATACAGGAGAACAAACATAT
This sequence comes from Strongylocentrotus droebachiensis, assembly GCA_035222895.1. Classification (NCBI taxonomy): domain Eukaryota; kingdom Metazoa; phylum Echinodermata; class Echinoidea; order Camarodonta; family Strongylocentrotidae; genus Strongylocentrotus; species Strongylocentrotus droebachiensis. The sequence continues at coordinate 22,146 of JAVYIG010013158.1, forward strand.
ACGTTCAAAGTTCCTATTTGGAGAACTAATACACATGTACACATACGCATACATATGTACACACGCACATACATGTAGTGTTGACGAGTGCATTTAAAGGAGACTTTGGTGTACATGATTTCTCGTATCTATCTCTTTCCTTCAATATTAATTTCTGTAATGACTTTCGTCTCCTCCCCTCTCTATCCCTCTCTCGATCGGTCTCTCTGCTAGATGATTTTAATCATGTATTTATCAATCTATTTGCCTATAAAAGTTAACTGTCATTTCCATAAAAGTGATTATGTATAAATAAGCTTTAACATTTTGGTACGAAAATGCTGCTCCACATTTATATAATAAATGTGGTATTCTCAATCCTGGTCTCACCGGCCACTTTGTCTCACCCTGTACCTGTTCCGAACAGGCTCAGTGTTTGGTGATTTAGGCAAATCGACTTTTGAAACTCGTTTTACAAAAGGACCAGCCATGCTTGCAGGCTTTTCAGAAAGTTGATCGTACCAATGAAGATCACTTTGTACAATTGTGACGTAACCTCTTTCACTTTCAGTTGCTTCATCTTTTGACTACACTCTTTAATCCTCACTGTACACACAGCCCACCTCCTTAAATTTCGATGAATTCACTTTCCCTGCCTATACCATGCACTTTACATTCTGCCTGCGACACCCCGCTATTGCCCCTCTTTACCCCATCCCCATATCTCTCTTTTTCTCTCCCACCGCTCTCTCCTTCTCTCTCGTCCCTTTCTCCTCTTTCTCCCTCTATCCTTCTCAACTTTTAACTTTCTCCTTACCTCCCTCTCCCCATCCCCTATCTCTTCCTATCTTCTCTCCCCCCTCTCTCTTCACCTGACACACGCACTTACTCTTCTCTTCCCCTATCATTGTCTCCCACACCCACGCAATGATCAAAGTCTCTCCCTCTGTCTATATATCCCCTTCTCGGTCTGATAATTCTAAATTATGCTTCTCTTTTCTCTCTCTCTCTCTTTCTCTCTCCATGTACGGGAATATATATATAATTCTCGTAAGAACCTGTTCAGTTAACCCGTCTATTACTACTGGAAGCTATTACATTATGGATAACGTACGAGACTACCCGAATCGGCGGTAACAAATAGTTGGTAAACTTCCCCACACCCATGTTCTATTCAACTCATCCATGCCCGAATGCTCCTATTCATGACTTCTCGGTGATTTTAGACCCGGCTTGTATTAAATCAGGGATCGCTTTCTTTAGGGACCGCAGAAAACGGTCACACAATGACTGTATTATACTCTACGAGGCAGCTCTACTGGTGATTCATAAGATCTATTGATTCTTCGTACCCCCGTTCTCCCACGTACGTCCTCCACAAATATGCGAATATAATGTCTACAATAGCATATCGTCTTTTGTTGTTGTTGTTGACACACCTCTCCCGGCATAAGCAACATGAAGTTATCGAGTCGTTAATCTAAAGTTCAACCCGGGTGCTGACTTAAGGTTGTAGGTGCTTCTTTAATTGTAATGTGTAAATGCCACGTAAGTATTATACGTGAAAAGACTATACATACCGAGACATAGTACACTGCATACGCTAGACAGTAGGAGGTTGACACTAATTGGAATTCCATCTTTATTCTCGCAAGACTTTGCATAAATATGGTAAGTAAAAGACTGCTCTTATTGCATTCTACCTATTCTTTTTTGAATACGGGTTTAGTGTCATATTTTTCTCTATTTATTCGTCAATTTATTGTCATTGTTGATTTTCTATGCGGTGATAGACTCAAAAAAATGTATTGGTGTGCCAGTACTAGAAAAGACCAACAACGAAAAGACAGCAGGATTAGAAATTATAAGATGTTTAAGTGGGACGAAAATATGTCCCTACAGATAAACGTACCATCGACAGTAGATGTGGTTTTTGTGTGTGCGTGTGAGTGTGTGACGGTCAATCAGGTCATGAACATTCCATCTGCAGAACGACTTTGAAAGTAACAATCCGGGTGACGTAACTCAGGGGGATTGATCCTTGAAACTTGTACATACAGATCAAATAGAGGTGACCACTAGACCAATGCAAGTATGATGAGGAATATTAGTTGGAGAGCCAATTTCAAGTTGATTATGACTTCGAATACATCACCATAGACGCATGTACATGTAAAAGCTTCTTCGCATTCTTCTTCTGCTTGTACTTCTTCTTCTATTTCTTCATCTTCTCCTTCTTCTTCATCTAATTTTTCTGCCTCTTCTTTTTCTTCTTCTTAATCTGCTTCTTCTTCGTCTGTTTCTTCTTCTTCTCCTTCGTCTTCTGTTTATATATTTTATATCTGTTCTTCTTCTTCTACTTCTTCTGCTTCTACTTTTTCTTCTGCTTTTTCTTCTCTTTCTCCTTCTGCTTATTCTTCTTCTTCTTTTGCTTGTTTTCCTTTTTCTTTTTCATCTTCATTTTTCTTCTACTTCTTCTTTTTCTTCTAATTCTTCCTCTTCTCCTTCTTCTCCTTCTTCTTCTTCTTCTTCTTCTTCTTCTCCTTCTACTTCTTCTTCTTCTCCCTCCATTGGAGTCGAAGATCAGAAGTCATGTAGAAGAAAACCTGCAAATTGACAGGTAAAAGGCAAAGCACGAGAAAAGTACCAATGTCCTTTATTTTCAGGATTGCAAGGATTGTAATTCGATACATTTGTTGAAGCTAGGGAGAGAGAGAGAGAGAGAGAAAAGTTCAAAGCATTTTTCAAATTTGACATCAATCATTTAACGAAAAGGTAGATAAAATCCTTAATGAGATCTGGTTAGGAATACAAGTTTAAGTCTACAACGTCTATAAACAAAACAGGAATTTGGGATAGAAGGAACATTATGATTCAAACGAGAAAAAAACACGGAGTCACATTACTTTTTCATTTTAACGAAACAATGAGCTCTGAGGATAAAAAAGATTCTGTTTGTTTAATACTTGAGCGCATGTTGGACATATTGTTTTGCAAACATTAAACGCGAATTTTGTTATAAGCAAGCAAAATATGCATCGCTGGCTCTTCTGAATACAATAATACCTCGTTAAATGGTATTTCGTGTTGCAAATCATGCGATTAGTATTAATTAGAGGCTTGATCTTGGGGAACAGTAGAGTGACGCATTAAAAGGGTTTTATCAGAGGCTTAGTTATCGGATGATTGAGGTCATTTTTAATCCCAAACAATTGGTATTAACAGAAACAAAATGTAAACAAAAGGAGAAGAATAAAAACCACAAAAAAACAAATCAGAAATCTAATTTAAAAAGTGCTTTAGGGAGGGGTTATCGATCAGACATCAATTAAAGTGTCTACTTTACCAAAGGTCATTGGTTCGAACCCTAGACTTGGACAGATCGGTGCAATGAAGATCCAACCTATGGTGATCAATTATACATAATTCTACACTGTTTAATGTACAATACATGATTGAACAGTGTACTTTTTAAATCAAACAAAGACACATATCACATTATATCCTTCGTTTCCTACCTCAAAATGAACAACCAATGTAGATTATAATCATTTTATGCAAAAAACAGAGATGAAAGGATTCATGATATTTTGAAGATAATTTTGAATGCATTTCCAGCCTTTCCTTGGAGTTGGATTTATACCTATATACCTATACCTATTGATTTAGAGCGTGAAATATTAAGTAACAACTTGTACATACACCGTCACCCCATGTGTTTAAAGCCTTTTACCCCATGTTCAATGACCTGTGAAAAGCCAAGTTACAACCTCACATCTTATGTAGGTCTGTATTACAATAAATCTTGTTAAAAACATATATTGTCCCAAACAGCGTATTGTTCATCCTCTCTGGAAACAAAAATCATGTTATTTTCAGCCTCAGTGAGGTGGTATATGAGACGGTATTTTAATAACATTTTAATAACACTGGCTGTATACATGCAGGGCCCTCAGGGAGAACAGTATGAATACTGATGCTACCCTGGGTAAACAAGACATATTATTATTATTATTATTATTATTATTATTATTATGATATACCGCTCTCAAGCAAGTAAGGTAACACACAGACACATATAAATATATAAACATACAGATAAACAAAGATACAAACCAACGTACAATCCAATCGACCTACCAACCACCAAACCAACAAACAAACCTTAACAAAAAACACGAACCAATCAAATAACAAACCATATTAAAAAAGATTTAAGATATGTTGTATTTACTTTAGACCTGCGTCGTCTATAAAATGTATTTTATATGCTTTTTCAGAAAATATTGTGTTGACACTAATCCATCCTAAACCCATTCTTTTCCAAACGTGTTCTAGAAATGGCATACATGTCGGGGGAGATGTGAGCACATGTAAACATAGACTTTGAAAGACGCTTCATATAAATATGTTAACTATTTCTACATTTCGTCGTGTGCCCGGCAGAAGGGCGTAAACGCCTGTGCGCACGAAAAACCGGGATTCGAGAAAATCGCGTTTGAAGATTATGCTCCTTTTTGCACGACACATTCCTCAAGTAATTACTGTCCAAAAGTTTTCTAAATTTAACCAAATGATAACATATCTATTCAAGAATTATCGACCTAAATATTATAAGAAATGGTGCTAAACTTTTAAAGATATAAGCACTTTTTCCGTTCACGCCCTTCTGCTGGGAACAAATTTACGCTAAAGCGGTGTTTTTCTTCCCGGCAGAAGGGCGTAAACGGTGTTTACGCCCTTCTGCCGGGAAGGAAAACAACAGTTTAGCGTAAATTTGTTCCCAGCAAAAGGGCGTGAACGCGCTCAGCGCGTAGTAATGCAATGGAAGAAATGAACGATACTTAGAATTATTAATAAATTAGACTAAAAACTAAGATTATGATAAAGTAGCTTTAAATAAATATGTTGGATTTTATTCTTCAAAATCTGCATGTCATTCGGTACCATAGATCAATGTGAATGCGAGCAGAAATAGATGCGACCTTTTTTTAATCTTGTCAATTTGCTCTTTTTTTTACTGGAGCGTTTAATTCGGTATTTTGAACACTGAATAAAATTACTCGAGCAATAGGATCCATTCGTAGAGTTAAACAGCATATCTCACACATTGACTATTTCTGTATCATATGGAGATCACGTTCTTAAATAGTTAACGATCGATTACTACGATTTCAAAAAAAGTTTGTAAGAACGATATTCATTCAATCTGTCTAATAGAACAACGGTTAGACCATTTTATTGAGTTTAAAGTGGCAAACAACTGAAGAAAGAATAAAGTATCAATTTTGCTTTATAGTTTTTAAAATATTGAATAGATAAACACCCGAATATCTCGATCGTTCTTTATTAATAAGGCAATAATATACACTACCAGGTATGCAAAGAATAGTAAATTATAGTTGTTCCCCAAGTATTTATCGAATATCGTAAGGTCCATATCTTTTCAACAAACTTCCTTTAAATATTCAGTAGTTATTTGCCTCTATTTAAAGTATGTTGCCGATCGTTATTTCACACTGTCTTATTGTGTCTGTTCATGGGGGGGGGGGGGGGGGGCTGACTGGTTTAAACCTCCCATACGTTTTTGTTTTCTTTTTCTTCCTCAATATTTAGTTGTTGTTTTGTTTGTGTTCCCAACTCTAGTATTCATTTGTTTTTGTGCTAAATTCACAAAAAAGATAATGGATAAATAAATGTTGTAATTTATTCGTTTAGAGTATCCATTAATTTGTTTAATTATTATACTATTATGTAGTTCTGTGTTAAATTTGTGTTTTGTAATAAATGTGATGTTATTTTATGTACCTGTTTATGTAGGGCTTCCTTAGAAAGCAGGCTATTATGCTGCATAGGAGGGCTGGGAGTGTATCTCATTTGAGCTTGATATATTAGATTCAAGTGGTCTTTATTTTTAATTAAAATTATAATCATGATTATTATAATTCTTTATTAGTAATAATAATGTTATATCACAATCATCATCCTCATCGTCAGAAACATAATTATCACAATATCATCATTATCATCAAGCATATATACACAAATGAAGTACAAAAATGACACAAACAAGCAATCTCTATTGTTTTTAAAGAAATTGGATATGAATAACTTGCATATTATTCACTTTATTACTTTTTTGATTTCTGGAAAATAGGCCAATCACACAATGTCAACCAATAACCTGAAGCAAATGTCTTATCTTCAAATATTATATCAAAGCAATTTATCATCTATTTTAATCATTGTCTATTGTTAGATCTGCATTGCGGATTGCACTATTAAATCATTAATTAACACTATTCTATTTTTTCCATTTCTCATTTTCAACTCTTTATTTTCTTTAAATTGAACAAATGAAGTAAAGAAATTCTGTAAATCCATTCATTTTAACATTATGATAACTCTTTTCTGTAATGTTTCTGCTCTTATTTACAATTCGTTTTCACCTCATGCTTATGGATCACAGTCACCTCATATTCACAAATCAATCTCTCCTAATTTTCAGGAAAATGTACATGCAAATAGTGTTAGCTTTTAGACGAGTAAACAGGTGAAACCGTAAAGACAGAAGGAAAATCCTGTTAAATATGCACAAAATGCAAATTTGCAAGTCTTGCATAGTCCTTCATTTATGGAAAGGAACATAACCGGTATGATATTTTCTTATTAGTAAATAGCTCCGACAATTACAATTTTAGATCTTGAGCAAATGTAGATTCAAGGCATGATACAAACACTCGGTTCTCAAGGTAGCACTTCTATGAGCTGGATATATTGTTATTTGATTTCATAAACACTGAGCTCAATATCCTTACTGGTGTCTCCTAGAATATTTCTACACAATACCTTTACATCAACCAGATATGTTTTGTCTCTTTAAACAAATCTTACAAGACTTCCTTCGCTCTTGAAAACAAAGAGAGAAAACAAGTACCCAGTTCTCCACAACTATTGATTATCATACATGCATTTCTGCAGAATGGGAAAAAATGAAATATACGGAAGACATTTAAGAAATTTGTCTTCTGTGAATTGAATGACTATTCTTTCATGAGATATTTATACTCCCGCCTGTTAACATTTCACGAATATTTATAATTCCTCTTCTATTTCATTAACAAAATTTAACTCGTACAATAGACAACCTAATCATAAGATACTATCAACTTCAGATTTATATTTCAGTAAATATTACTCAAATAAATATTTACGATTCCAAATACTTCACAAGCAACTTGTCAACAAATATATTTCATGAACCTGATTATTACATATTGAAGAGTAAAAGTGTGGACTTGTCAAATTATCAATCTTACTCATGAATTTTCACGGTAGTTCAGGTAAAAAAAAAGAGAAGGGGAAGTTGTATTTCCTCTGAACATGACTTCAAAAATTTACTGTAAAGAAAGCAAACAGCTACACTCCCAGGAAACATCTAATTATGTAGCAGTACCAATAGCAACAATACCAGCTTCCAAAACCTTCATACATGTAGTTCTCTAGAGGTAATATATATTATAGGCCGAATGATCAAAACACAAAAAAATCCTTTATTGAGGAATTTCTTTTTATCCCTGTTGCTCCGACAGGACTTAACGATACACACTCCCGTCTATACATGTACTTAGGACTCAGTCCCTTCACATATTATTCTGGGGTATTTGTACAACATTCAGGTAAAACCACCAATTCATATCACATTTGCATCTCTTGAAAGCATGTGCAGACTGTGTCAAGTTAAAGTATTAAATATGATCAAGGTGAAAGTTCAAAGGTCAATGGACTCTCCATTAAACCACTATGTTCTGTCAATAATTAACTACAACTTTGAGGTAGTATAACCATATTCGTACTACTTGAATATCTTTTGAATGCCCTTATCAAGTAGGAATATAATGGATGAAAGGTCAAAGATAATTGATCTCTCCCTTAAAACAAGCATTTTATACTATTAGCCTACAAGAATCCTGTCATGGATCACCTATCTTGCTTCCATCAAGTGCATTTCCATTTCACAACTGGTAGGCACAGATCTGTTTAATCTTCTGGATATTCTACTGCCATTTCCGAGGCTGGGCAGCCCTTTATCCTTGCCTTGCTCTTCTGAAAAAAAAAACCCACAAAAGACACATGGTATACGTAAAACAGTTAGCACGCATCTAATTTTGACTGTCTATAACTGACTTGTACAGTGTACTAATCTTTCCTTACAATCTATCATTACATCAATTTTTACTGTATGCATATCCAAGTGATTATAATTAGCCTTTTTCAGTACGTACATTCTAAATGTTCTTCAGATAATTTCATTTATACCTGGCATCTAACATTCATTTAATATTTTACCTGATGCTCAAAGTTGAGGTAACGACTTACCCAGTAGTGATATCTAGGCCCTGTCTTACAAAGAGTTGCAATTGATCCAAATCAATCGCAAGTCCTCTAACCAATCGTAAGTTTGCAATCTCTAATGTACATAGTTGCGATTGAGATCAATCACAAATAAATTGGGATTAATATTAACTCTTTGTAAGACAGGGCCCAGATGGGCACATTAATTCTAAATACCAGTACATTTTGTGTTACTACAAAATGCAATACCAGATTTATACATCTAATTATTTTCTCCATCTTTCATGAATACTGCTTATGTGTTCATTAAAACAAATTGTATCATTCAGAAATTTGTATTTAGCTCAAACTTTCACTGAAATGTTCCTCTTATTTTTATGATATTTTCATGTTCATGTTAAACACATATTCCCCTTTAATGGTTTATTTCAAGAAACAAAGAAAACATTATTTTCCTCATCAAACTTAACAGCGGCATTTTACATCACTGCTCTGATGGATATTTTTTATCTTATTTGTGGCTTTAAAAAATAGAAATAGAAATAGAAATAACATGTGCACCTCGTCATAATCAAGCTCCATTGGCTCCTCGTTGCAAAGATGAGATTATGTGACAATGGTAACAGCAGTGTAAAGCTGAGATGAGTTGCCAGGAGAAACTGCTCTGCTGGTGTTAACCTATCGAACCAAACATACATTAGATATTTATATCATAAGTCTCAATAATCCCTGTGATATGTAATTTCTGTTTTTCTTTTTTAATCTCTATGTTATGACATTAAATAGGTTACTGTGGTTAAAGAAATAAAAAAAATTAACAAATAAAAAAGTAAGTTTATACAGCTGATTACATTTTTAAGACAAGTGAAGCATTTGGTTCAAATTTTGAGATTGCAAAGATTCAAAATTACCAGAAATTCATCTATATTGATGAGGGTGTCACTGGGAACTCCGGTGATGTTTATCTTCAGGGAAGTGTTGGGCTAGGAGTACTTCCAACATCTGGATACAGCGATAGCTGGCTGATCTGGAAAAAAATAAATAAAAACACAACGTATTACAAATATAATCAGTGTTTTCAAAAATTGTCATTGTTTATTTGTGTGTTCTTTTTTTTCTGGAATAGTAAGAGGGTTTTGTTCTATCGGAATAAAGGAATAAAATATAACACCTATTGAACATATAAAACTCATTTTTCAGCATATTAATCATTTACAAAGTCACATCTGGGGACTAAATAGATGTTTTTTATATTTTTTTTAGTACCAATCTTTAAAAAAAAATTAAAGAAATTACCTGCTCCTTTCCATTTCCTCCTCATCATCATCATCAGAGGTGGAAGTGGCAGCACTGTCATCAATAGTCAACACAACACCATGCCATGTCACCTTCCCCTTGGCATGCTGACTTGAGTTCCCATCTTTGGTCTTGAATTGATCATTGGACTTTATTTCTCAAATGACAACCACATTTTGCTCCCATCTTCCCATTGGACAAGAATGTCACTTGTTAGGTCCATATTGATCTGTGAGACAAATTTTAAATATAGCTTTATACATTAGAATATGGCTGGAAATGCTATAATCTAAACCTAGGCAAACCTGAGAACATAATTTAGGGAATGAATATCAAATATCTGTATGACATATGTATCATCGTATGAAAAAGACATTGTCATCATATACTGAAATATGGTACAATACACATTTCAATTTTTTTTCATGGATTTGGGTTAACAAAATTGAAATTAGATTTAGTAGATCTAGAGGTCTACATAAGTTTTTTTTTTCCTCATTTCTTGGTCCTGATTGCTAACTGGTTCCCCCTCACAGAATGCGCATATTCTTATGTCGAGAAGTGTTATGTTTTCCTGTATGCTTGACTGTGCCTGTTGTAAATCATACTGTACGGTAATACATGTACAATGATGTGACGCTAGTAAAGACTTCATTACTGTGTCTTATTTTGACTCGATTGAGATCACTCACTTTAATATTCACTTACATCAGTAGTAGCAGGCACTGGCACTATTGGTCACTGTCATGTCTATGATTATGTTTGGATTCATTTATGAAATGAAATGTCCTGGGATATTTTCATTTGAGCTAGTAGTTAGTTAGTTATTAGACTAACGATAGACTTGGGGCTTTCCACTGCTACACGGCATGAGGTCTAACTAACTGTAATGAGTTTCACTCACAAATCATAGGTTTATGTGATTTGTGTTCTAGACCCTACTTTAAATTTAATGAAACAACTTTCCCGAGAATTCAAAGAAATGCACAATATTAATTTATCCAGAGACTAGCTCACATATGAATCGTTTAAGGTTGGTCCCAGACGTAAACAATCATATCTGATAGATACACGACCGACAATAACTCAACACACACAAACACATACATGACAGACACAAACCAAAAACAACAAAAAAGTGAACTAGTGGGACTGATCTAACAAAATCGGTACAATCAGTCAGATATATTAACTGATTCTCAACATTATGCCCACATTCAATCAAAATGATGTAATAGTAACATTTTTTTGTCTCAAAATGATGACAAATTTAACTTTTTTCTTCGTTTTTAAAACAAATAATTGCAAATACTTACCAAATTCGGGAGTCACAGCAGATTACAAAAGTCCAATGGCGACCGTCCGCCGCGTATAAATTACGTCACGCGCGTGTTCACGACCTTCTGCTGGGAAGACTTTTGATATTTGGCTGCCTACGCCATTTTCATATTGGTGTATTACGTAACAATTACGTAATTATATGAATTAAAAAGCACATCATTCGAAAGGTCTTGAGAAGATCTACACATTTTTACCGAAATTCGAAAATCAAAAATTTCCCCAAATTTTGAGTTAACGCCCTTCTGCCGGGCACACGACGATTTGCGCATGGAAGGGATTTATTCTTAATGCTGACATCATGTCAGGTTTTTTCATCGCAATGCAATATTCTTACTCAAATAATGAGCGATAAATGCGTTTTTTGTCATCTCAGACAGCTTTTTATTATAATCATTCTACATATCCAGACAAACTATTATCTCCCATAAAAGACGTCACTTTGTATTTGTTTAACCTTCTCGTTAAAGAAAACATTAGGAAGATAATTTAAAAACTGTCATCATTTCGATATGCTTACAATTCTAATGTGTTAATCTTCGAGAAATTTCCAGATAAGTTAAAGCACATCTAACATTCGTATGAAGGTTACATTGCATAACGTCTGAGGATTTCTGGTATTATGCACTATAAAATAAATAAATTTAACTTTGTGAAAAATCAAGACAGACCTTCCTTGTATTGTTAGGAAAACATACTAAGTAGTAGATTTTTAATGAGTACCAATGAAACAGTTCTGTAATAATCTTTTTTTGGGGGGGGGGAAATAATGGTATATGTTTTTGGAAACTTCCCTTTTAATATCGTCGAGTCCATATGTTTTATAAACATGACTTCATCGGTAGACTGCATTGCCCGACAATACATCCTCTTTAATTTTATAATACAATGTGGTACATGTGGAGCAGGAATAGAATAATTAATTGTTATATTTTCCCTTGCCACAGATAATGTTGAGTTCTGGTCTTGCGATTGCAATGTGAAATACACTGTTTGCAATCATTTGGAAGCAGATTTTTATGTAGAAGATACGAATGTGTGTATATTGTTGGGTTTTTGCATGATGAAAGTTATGAGAAATTAACTCAGTTTCGTTAACTCTCAAGAGCTGTACACAGTCCTAAACATCTATAAAGGACTACACAAACGTGTGACATGAAATTGTGTTCCACAAACTCCAGAAATGTCCAATCATATTCGGACATGAGGGCATTTGTAGAGCAGTCCTCTTTAGGCGGCATTTTCTACAATTTTTTTCAACACTAAGACGACAAGAATGAGAAATCCCACAATGTATTATTTCACCTTTCCCAGAACTCAACCTTCTCTTTCCTTACGTCTGTTCTATGTATAGAAACATGACTAGACTTTGCTTAAAGACATTGTTTAACAATGTTAAATATGAGATGCATGGCGCTACGTGTCACCAGTGTCTGTAATACGGTGAAATGTTGAAGCCCTAAACAAATTGCGCTTCGAAATGATCATGAAGTGTCTCACAAAAGTTTTTTTTTTTGAGTGACCGGTTTTACCATACTCATTTTTCCCAATAGACTGTAGTGTTATAAAACCGTTAGGAAAACTTTTTTTGAAACAACTTCGATTAACAATCATAAATATATTGATAATCAGAAAGGCGATCGGCTTGTTCAAGTCATGGGATTCCTGACTGACCTAAAGGTTCATAATTATGATTGCAGCATGAGCTAATCTAGGATTTTGTTTCAGAATCTGAGGCAATGTTACCAAGTCACTTTAATGTTGCTCGACTGGTGTTTGTCTAATACTCAGTAACCAGTCAGGTGTTACGTGTAGCCTATTGAGATGTAATCCAGTTGTCAATGAGAAATCCTTTTTCTTTCATTCATGTATGAATACATGCTGAGATTTAGTCGCTCTGTCTGTATCCTAATAGGAACATCCACCATCAATCATGTCAGTGTATGTGGGCAGTATACAAATAACGTTGTCTCAGATTCTGAAACAAAATTCTGGATTTAGCTCATGCTGCAATCATAATTATGAACCTTTAGAACAGTCAGGAACGCCATGACTTTCTGATTATCAAGATATTTATGATTGAAAATCGAAACAAAATTTTGCGTTTTCCTAATGCTTTCCATAACTGCAGTCTATCGGGGAAATCTAGTATGGTAAAATCGGTCACTCAATTTTTTTTTACTCTTTTGAGGCACTTCTTGATCATTTTGAAGCGCAATTTTTCTAGGGCTTCAATATTACACCATATCACAAACATTGGTAACACGTAGGGCCGTGCATCTCAGAATTAACCTTGTTAAACGATGCCTTTAAAGCATTTTTTTTTACCAGCTACCCTGGCTACGAAATATCAACTACTTTACCTAAAGGCATGTCTATAGATTTAGTCCTCTTTGCAAACATTATTTATTAGTACGGTTTACAACTAGACTACTAATATTAATAGCCCTTGTAAATTTGATGTTTGATGTTTTTTAAATGTAATTCAAGAATGAAAGGTGAACTGGTTGACTTCGGGTCTTTGTTGATCATGCAGTGCGTATACACAAAAGTGTACCCAACTTTGGAGGCTCCTGATTAAAAAAAAAATCATTATCAATATGAACATGAAATCTATTAACTGATTAAAAGTAAATTGTTTCATGTCCTATGATATCCTTTTTATGATATTTCTGCCACGGGTGACTGAACACTAGGGCTTTTCATACACAAGTTTGGTCAAAATCGCGTTGCACCACGTTTGGGCTGATGGAACTATAATGTGGGTTAGACCATCTGCATATGCCTTTTTGTTCTTAAACCCATTAACAAAATTAAATTATGTCTCGTGCTTCAGTGATTGTTTAAAATGATGCAATATATCGAGGCTTTCACAGAACCTTGTCTCAATGTATAGGATAACCTTAAATCAATTTGAACAGCCTACTAACCTCTTGTCTCACGATATCTAAGTTCTCTCTGCTCACTTGTCCGCTGCGCCGTTTCATGCAAAAGGAGCATCAGGTGGTTATCTCGAATGGCAAATGAAAACTCAAAGGTGACTAAACCCAAATGCAAGAAAGAACACATATACTAACAATAATAATAATAACAACAATTATAATGCGCACATACCCAAACCTAAGGTATGCTCAAGGGGCCTTAACAAATTTGGAAATTATAACCCCGGCTGTAACTATGCTGCCATTACAACGCTCTAGCATTTCAAGTAAATAATTCCTACCAGGTACCCATTTACATCACCTGGGGTGAGTGTGGCAAATGAAGATCGATGTATTGCCAAAGGAAATTAGTGTCGCGGCGGGACTCGAACCACGGACCTTGTGATCGACAGTTCGATGACGTATTCACTCGAAAACGACACCTCTGTGATGATAGTCATCACAGAAACTGACAGTAGACTTTCATAAAAAAGACAACATCCACAAAATAATTATCCATTTTGTATCACTCATTGAGAAGGGTAACATTACACAAGGGATGCGAATGAAGTAAAGATTTCAATCATCATAACAAAGAGATTATCATGAATTGTGTTTGTAATAAGCAATTTTGTAACGTTTGAGTCTATACTTAACCCTTGTCTTTTCACATGCCGAACAGTCAATGTAAATAAGTGAGCAATTGCTTTGGAATGTTTCAGCCCAAACGTGGTCCAAGTAGATTTTGACAATACTTCTTGAAAAGCATGTTGCTCAGTCATCCGTGGCAGCACAAATATGAATATGGTTGTATTAGACAGGATATTAGTTACTCTTTACCATATAATATGTTCCAAGGTAACATAGGTTATAACGTTTTAATTAGAAGCCACAAAATTTGAGTACATTTTTTATTGATAAGCACTGTATAGCGAAAAGGTTGATACAACCTTAGGGCCTTTGTTGAATGCTTGTAGATGAAAGCTTTATTACGTCACATTCTCAAGAAGCACAAATCGAAACAAATCAATTTTCACATACCTAAACAAGTTATACAATTTGGTAAGGATATTACAAATTTAATTGTTAACTGGCATGCAAGCTTCTAGCGCTTTGGAGTTGAGAAGGGAAACGTTTCGTCAAACACTAATCATGAAGTTATACCACGTTTCTACAACTACAGTTAACAACAATAATATTCATACCAATTGTAAAATGTGACATTTTTGTAGATATTTTTCATAACTCAAGAAGGAAAGGTGGACTGGTAGAATAAGGGCTTTGTTAAATACTTTTAGATAATCGACTTTAAAGTGTCCCATTTTCATGAAACATTAATCGAGACAAATCAATTTGTCACATAATTAACAAAAATTACAAAACTTGGTATAAAGGGTATGAATAATAAAACTGCATAGTACTGATTTCACTTTACGCTATGAAAACCAACATAACAAAGTACTTCTGTTTAACGGAAATATTTCAAGCTTTGGTCGTGCCGTCTTTTCAGATAACATTATGGATGGCAAGGTTGTCAAAATATCAACCTGTGCATTGCAACAGCCTTGATCGTCACCTAAATGAAACGTGCGAATATGACACTGACATATTTGCACATTTCCAGTACCGCAGATTTTAACATGATTTGTAATAGGCAATATAATATTTAGGAGGTGTCGTTGTCTAGTGGTTACGTTGATGGACTGTAAATCTCATGGTTCGCGGTTCGAGTCCCACTGCGACACAAATGTTCTTTGGCAAGATGTTAATCTATATTTGCCAGTCTCCACTCTGGTGTATAAAATGGCTAACCGATAGGAATAATTCCTTGAATGCTTGATCACCTTATCATGGTTGCTCGGCTAAAGCTGGTGTAGCATTATGATTCAAAGCCCTCATCGAGAAGAGTAATTTAACGCTGAGGTTACCCTGGAAAAATGAAACATATTAATATTATTTTCTTATGTTATTACTATTATCATTACTATTATTATGATTATGGTTATTATTGTTATTATTAATAATAATACTATTGTCATCATCATTATTACTATTAAAGGATACTGAAATTGTCCTTTTGTTTATTTCATTGTGTGTGGTTAAAGTGAATTCAATCTTCTTTAAATAAGACATTCTCATATCCATGTCGTTATATTATTTCATTAACAGGAAGTAGAAGTGCATAATCCCGATTTGGCTGAAGAGAGTATTCCTCTAGAACAGCCCGACACAGCACCACCAACGGACGTGACAGAAGGAGTTGAGCAAGACACACAAGAACAGCCCGATACAGCGCCACCAACTGACGAAACCGAAGGTGTTGAACAAGACATGGACAGTCCGCCCGCTGATGACGCAATAGCTGGTGAAAGTGACTTTCCTCCACCTCCAGAAGACGTAACCTCCCCACCAGAACCCGACCCCAGCGACGAGGTTGACCACGAAGTCAATGACGTCACCGACCTTATAGACAGTGCCGTTGAACCGGAAGAAGATGACACCGTCGAACCTACTTCGACTGAAAACGAGATCAATTCGCTAGACGAGGAGAGTGAACCACCTGCTGAAGTCACAGAACAATCTGAGCTCGATTCTCCAGAGTTAGCCAACGGAGAAAGCACGCCTCCACCGATGTATGACGAAGCAGGTGAGACTGAGAAGTCTTCACCAGGTTATCAGAACGGCATGGTTGCTGATGACCCGGATGGCATCACAAGTCTGGACGATGAAGTTCCGAATGGTCACGGCATGAATGGCGATCTGGAGCCAATCATTATGATGTACTCAGATGACAAGACGTCGTCGACGAAGGCCAGATTGATCTGTTTCGTCATGTGTTTCGTCGTAGTTGCCGTTACGGTTATTGCTCTGGTCTTCTACGTTGTTGGTAAATATAAAAGTCTCAGTCTCATATATTGATATGAGACCATTGATTTAAAAGTATATTGTGACTGATTGCCAAACAAAATCAAATCAAGAAAAAACATTGAAAATGTTAAATAATATTGATATGACCATTTAATGTTAGTGTTACAAGAAAGAACAATTATTCAATGGTCAGATCAAGTGCTGTCATTTTTGGATGACATAAATGGATAAACTAAAGTGGCAAATATCGTAACGGACATATTGCACTGAATCCCTGTATTAACGGGTGTTATCGCATCGACAAGTTTCAATCAACATGATCAACCCGTCTCCCCAAAGGACCCAAATTAGACTATACTTTTAAACAATTACGATCATGTTAACAAAATAAACTATTTAAAAATGGTACTTGATTGTAGCTGATGACATCTATTGCAATGTCTGTATTCAAGATCGCCAGTAATCTTTTACGTGTCCTCATCACGGTTTACGGGACAGCATAGGGCACGATTAAAAAAGGCCCTCCTTATAAAAGCCCTTTTCGCCCAGAAAATCCCCCGGGGGTATAAATTACTATTTCGTCTTCTTTACAACATCACCCTACTCTTTCCGATATGATTTGTATCCATCTCTGCCCTACAACTCTGATTATTTCTTCATTCTGCATTGATCCTTAGAAAGAGATTTGTATGGTAGCGTAAAACGTGTTATTTCTTTCTCTGCTGACATACCATATTTCTACAGGGAAAGTTATATCTTTCATGCTGATACAGTTTCCTCTTATTTCCTCTCTTTGTTTCAGTTTATTTGGGCATTGGGGAAAGTTCAGACGCTTCAGGAGACACGATGACTACAACACCTAGTTTTCCTTGTAAGTATGCCAAGATACACTTCTAAGGTCATGCTTAAGCCTTGTTCGGTAAACCGTCGCGCTGCTCTTTGATTAAACAAAATATTATGACAAAAGTGTAATGCACTTCAATGATCACACTCTCAAACTAAAATGCTCAATCACCATTTAAAGGCATTGTTTAACAACGTTGATTCTACGTGTTATCAGTGTCTGTAATATGGTGTGATATTGAAGCCCTAACATAATTGCGCTTCAGAATGATCAAGAAGTGCCTCAAAAAAGTAAAAAATCTTTGAGTGACCGGTTTTTACCATACGCATTTTCCTCAATAGACTGTAGTGTTATGACAAACCGTAAGGAAAACGAATTTTTAAATTTCGAATCACAAAATATCTTGATAGGTATAAACTTTTAGGTCAGTCAGGAACCCCATGACTTTTACAAGCCGATCGCCTGTCCGATGATTAGTATTGAACAAAAATACAAAATGAAAGTATTGGTATTATTATACCGCATTGTGAAAAAACTATTCTTAATCCATAGATTCTGTCATTGCATTTGAATAGTGTTTTGTTTCTCAATTTATCACAGTACTAACGGTTTAATATTGCGAGATAAATGCATACAAACATATACAATTCACTCAACGATTAAAAAAAAAAAAATGGGGATAGATGGCCAAAATTTGGAGGAAGATCTTAAGATGAAACAAAATAATACTTAACGAAAATATAAAACGAAAACAAACCTGTATAATAACAAAAACAAGGTATGCACGATTTTCATTATTCTAATTTTCGATTTACCAGAGAACATAAGTTCTGTGATAGTTCGTTTTCAATCAACGCTTGCTAACAATCCAGGGTGTGAATTTATCATTTATTCTATACAGGATCCCGTGCAGAGCAAAACCAGTATTGGTCCTCATCATCACCATGGGAACAAGGAATTTTCAAGTTGTAACTGTTAATATTGCCAAAATGGAGCCATGAACATTCACCATTATATTCAGTGGACATATTCTGATAAAATCCCGTCGAACGTGCCTGAATATACTTTAGAATGAGGACAGAATTTGAAGTGAAGCGAAGATATCCTGAGAATTGTTTCAACTTCATTTATTGAAATATTTTTTGGTCATAACAAATTTTTAATTTCTAAATTTTTCACCTCGGTTGGTGCAAATGCGTGTATCAATGATGCGATCATAAGTGAAGATTTGTTATGACAGTTATTTCACGAAAATTACAAATAGAATAATAACAAATTCTCTAATGATACCAGTCCAGACGTTCTTGGCTAACGAGGCTTGGAGTAATGGACATCACCCAGACACAACTTGAGAAAACTGAGTACAGGGGAAAACTTGGAAAATTGCGAATAACGTGCAGTGAATTGAGAGCCCTCAACGTTCAATTCAAGGCAGTTTGTATAAAAGACACCTAGGAATCCTTTCAAAGCCAACGCAATGTTGCTAAACATTTTTTTGAATATAATGCTGTGGGTAAACTATTTTCAAATTCCCTGAAGAATTGTTCATTTAAAAATAACTTCCAAATTGGAAACATATGAAGTAAACATGTCCACAGCAGTAATTCTTTAAACAAAATGTATTTGACTGTAGAAGATTTTCACATGCATTTTTATACAAACTTCCAGACATGGAACTTTAAGGGCGATACATTTATTGTGTGTTGTTCTCTGTTTCCCGAGTATTTACCTGTACTGAGTTTTCCAAAGTTGTATCTAAATGGTAATGGTAATCACAATGGTAATTTGGAATAAGGTTTTTTTTCTTTCTTAAAAATTTTAAGTTATGCAAAGATCAATAGGCTGATATAATACCTCTGATTTGAAAATTATCTCTTGGTATATGGATGGGCTAAGCAGCATTTCTTGAAATACGACCCCTGAGAAACGTCCAATATAATCAATTTAGTTCCAGGATCAAGGAACTTTTTAAAAACATATAAAACGATAATTCAAACGTTCTTTGCAATGTTACAGCTCTCATTTCCCACATTTTGCATATTTTCGATTGCTTTTACATGTATGTATATACCTTTACAGTAAAATTTGTATTATCAATACTCCCCAATTTCCTGTTTTTATAGAATAGTCGACCTTAACTAGCTTACAGTTCTCAGTATATTTAATATGTTTTATTTGTGTGTTGTATTAAAGAAAAAAATGTTTTACTTACACAAGCATATGCCAATGTATTACTAAAGGAGGATTTATGGAATTTATATATATATATATATATACATCTGAATGGAAAGTTTGTGTAAATAAGAACAAAATAACGTCGTGTCAATGATAATTACTATGTATTTCACGCTGGGGGCAACGTGCCCTTGGGGGGGGGGGGGGTCAAGAAGTTTTAGATCTTAATACCAAGTGGCAGATCGTGTGTCCATTGATGGAATGATGGGGGGGGGGGACAGGTCTGGACAGGAAAAATTACAGTTTAAAATCACCACAGAGACCGAGGGCGGGATGTTATCGCAACTGACTCCTCTTCGTCTCACCCGTTTTCCCTTCTTCTTCACGCTTCCCCCTCTGTTCCCCTCATTTGTCCATTTAATAGGCGGGTGGGGGGGGGGGGGGTTGCTTTTCACGCCCCTGTGGACATTGCTTGACCGTGTTCCTAGACGTCATGATTTCGTTCTTATTTTGTTCCATCCCAGGTTTCGTTATCGCATACTATATAATAATGTTCATATAGTTCATAACAAAAAATTGAAAGCCATCAGATCTCGTTATTTAGTTCTAATGCACTTCGTTTTGATGTCATATTTATTAATGTCATTAGAAAAGAAAGAAAGTTCATGAATTCTTTATAAGACGCTAATATCATCTAACGAGTTTCTAACTAATATAATTTTATTTGGTCTTCTTCGTGTGAAAGAGAAATGGCGAAATCATTTCACTCTGTAAATGGACCGTACCAAAGGCGTTCTTCAGTTAAAACCTCGTCCATACAATCTCATCATGCTCGTGATATGTTGGCCTCGAGAGCTGTTACCAAATTTACATCGATAATGTAAAGAAGATTTGTGGTGTTAAAGTGCCTGATAAAAAGAACACAAATGAGCTATTGAAAAGGTTGGGTCTGGAAGAAACTGTAGGTGAAGTGGTTAATCGAAGTGGAGGTGGATGGTTATGTGTAGGAAAGGGAAGATAATGAACCTGTAAAAAGAGCATGGGAATTGGAATTGGATGGCATAAGAGGAGAAGGAAGACCCGATGTCTTATGAAGCGAAATGAGGAGGATGCTCCAGATAAGAAGAAGTGGAGGGTGGGTAAAATAATAACAGTATTTTAAGTGAAAATGTCTTTCATTTCGTGCAAATTGGGATGTAAATGTGTTTGTACAATTATTTTAGGTACTCGATTGGAAATTATTTTTGTTGTGTATGTGCGTACTATGGAAATGTAATAATTAAAATTGCCTCCTTTTGGAGGATAATTTGGAGAGAACAAATCGACTTATTACATGATTACGTACAATTAGAAGTATTAGAAATAAAGATATTTACTTTTCGAAATATTGATTGTACGTGAAGCAATTCTTGTGAAATTATAACCTCATTACTTTTCATCCTGGACTGTAGATAAATATAACACATGGCATCACCAAACTCTGAATTCTTTCAACAAAAAAGATGTCCTCCCTTTCCTAACGAAATAGTTATTACTATTATCAAATTATTTAAGCGAAGAGGGCGGTGTGTGTCTGTTTTGATCTTATACATTCGGAACAATAAACTATTTGTAAAATGACCTTTGACCCGATAGTTCTTTCATTCGTCATTCCACTATCTCAATTATTTTTTAAATACTGTCTGCGCAGCCAGCCGAATAACAATACTCTTGAAAGGCTTTGTGTAGATATAATGGCCAGACTAGTGATCAATTGAAAATCGTAGCTGCGAAAATATTTTCCCACCAGTTGAAATGTACATGATAACGTCAAAAACATGACTGTGTCTAAATATAGTAGTTGATCTTTGCTCATTTAATTGTGTTTCATTGTGGAAACGGTGAAAAGCGTATCGGCTGCTCAAATGTTGTTTTGCCAGATACTATGCAGGATGGATATAAAAGTAAGCTCAGCTTTGATGTACATTGTGTCCAGGCACGTAGCCAGAGTTTGATGTTTGGGGGGCACCTACATGTAATCGATCGAGGTAAAAAAAAGGGGTCTAAAAAAGTTCAACCGATCTTGGATTATTTTTTGGGGGGCACGTGCCCCCCCCCATGCCCCCCCCCCCCCCCCAACGTGGCTACGTGCCTGCATATGTCAGAGGTTTATAGTTTAATGTATTTCAATACATTTAGGTATGCACCAAATCATTTAGGGCTAGTTGTAAGCCAGTGAATGAGAATATATTTTTGTGTTGGCTTGTATAAAATTTGCTGTTGACTTTACTTTTCAATTCAATAGAAAAAGACGGAAACAATGGAAATTCATAAGGGGAAGGTTACTACGAAAATAGTCACTAAAATTGAAAATATAAACAATATAAGCTGATAGTAAGGATTTATGTAATGAATGTTTTAACATAGGCTCGGTTTTCATATGGATAACTACAGTTTTACAAAGGAAAAGATAAAAGAAACAATAAAACACATATCACGCACTGACAAATGACAATAATTTATAAACTGAGAGTAAGGATTTATGTAATGAATGTTTTAACATAGGCCTTCGGTTTTCATATGGATAACTACTATGTTACATAAAGGAAAAGGTAAGATAAACATTAAAACACAAATCACACACTGACAAATGACAATAATTTATTCAGTCTGTTTACTTGAAGTATGTTATTTAATACAATCTGTCAATCTTTGAATGGAAAACAAAATTAATTAATTCATATTTTTGTTGTTTGTTTAAGGTAATCAATCGTATTCAGTCAGCACGGGCGAGCCAGACTTTTTGTCTCACAGAATATAGGCCATAATCTTTAGCATGGATTTCATTAGGGAGGCAAATATTCTTGCCAAGTGCGAATTATCGTGAAAAAAGAAATATATTAACATTTCCTCAACCATTACCAATTGCATAACGTGATACTATCCATTAGGGGCCCTGAAACGATACGATACGATGGGGGGGGGGGGGGACCAGTTCTACTAGGACAATGAATAGCGTTTATAATAATACTGAATGGGAGCGGTGCGATAGATGGTCCATTCGTCTTCTTTTCTCGTCATATTCCCCGTCTTCTTTTCTCGTCATATTCCCCTTCTCCTTTTCCCTTTATCATTTCTTGTTTTAATGGGTTTCCCTTTTTACCATTCAATGGGACATTTATTCGTAAAAACGAAAAAAAGGACATGGGGGGGGGTGCGAGGGACGAGGGAGCATAGTGTAAACTGTGCTTACGTGATACCAACGGAATAGAGATTTTCTACAATATTTACTTGTACAGTTTGAAGGGTATCGTGCGAGGTTGTGTAGCGACCGAGCGAGATTTTTTTTTTGCATTCTTATTAGCCTAAACGTTTCACAATTGGTCCCTCCAGAGCCTAAAAGTGTGTTGCAGTCCTTTAGTCAGTAGTTTTTATTCATTATTTTCTTTCTCACTTTTTCAAATGTTACGGGGGGGGGGGGACGATCCCCTCTTAAAAAAAATGAGAGGGACTTGTCCCCCCGTCCCCCGGGATCGCCGTCCCTGCCACCGTCACACCCCAAACTGACACCATGACGACTCCACACCGACTGATTCCTGATTGTTTGGGACAATGTTTTGCGTCATGAAGGGGGTGTGCACAGATAAAATGATACCTGTGTAGTTGAAGTTTATTTTTCCCCGTTATAACAACAAATGTGTATACATATACCTTGTAAGTTTTAGTTATTTGTAATTTTATTTGACATTGTATTCAAATAGGGGCCTCATTTTTCATTTCATTTTCATTTAATATATTTTTCACATTCCAGTGATATCAAATAAATACAAACATGCAAATACAAAATAATGTGCATTTTAAAATACAAAAGGAATACATACATAACGATACAAATAAGTACATGACAAAGGGGGGGGGGGATAAGATAATAAGCCATTATGCAGAGGGGGGAAACGAAAAACAACCTGCTTGTCATGGTTACCCAAGAATAATCATATCACATTGTAGACATAGTACATCAATGAAGAGGGAGGGGAGTGGGGGGGGGGGGGTCATTGGAATACATGATCAACGAAGAGAGTTGCATATTTAACAAGAAGTTTTTTTCAATTTTTATTTTAAAGCTTTGAAGTGATACAGAGTTTTTATGTCTTCGGTTTATCCATTCCAGAGGACTTGGCCTCTTTACCTCACACTTTTTTGTCCTTATATGATATTTATGTAAACTTCTGTTGGTGCATTTATGGAAAGAATCATTTTATATATACTAGTCACTATACCTTGGCGGCAAAGACTTGTTAAAATATTGAAGCATAAACTCACCCAATTATAATTGACATAATTAAAAGACAGTTAATACACTATATTTAAGAAAATATTCACGTATATGCTCGATAATGTGCCTTGGCAATAACTCTCATGGCACGTTTCTAACAAAGAGAAATCTGTTGACAAGACATTTTAAGCTATTTTCCCACAACATACTACTAACTTGCACATGGCTGAGATTCTTTGTGACATTACAACTTTTAAATTCAATAAATCACTGTCAAATTTCCTTTTGTGGATAGTAAAGGGCATATCATTTTTTTTCTAAGTTAACTCGTGAGCCATTCATTTTAAACTAATCAACAACCTTTTTTTATTCAATATTCATTTTTTACATCAATGACTTCAAATCTGAGTCACTCAACATTTTGTTAGTGTCATCTGCAAAAATAATATATAACACTACCTTTGGCATATTTTGAAGATCTTTATCATAAATGAGGAAAAAGAGAATAGGGCCCTGCGGAGTTCCGCATGAAAGCGGCAATTCCCTAAAAAGGAATTCCTTTATTATTTACAAAGGGTTTACCAAATCTTTAATCCAGTCTAATACTAATCTCCTTATTCCATCTGGCAAGTAACAATCGATTTTAATGCAATCAAAATAAAATATGAAATGTATGCTTTTTTTAAATATTATCAATAGCATTCATCGACTGTTAAAAAAAGGCAGTTACTGTATATAAGCAAAGTTAAATGCAGCGTTCTAAATCATCGTTGAAAGCTAGATAGAATGTTATTTTTTCTCTAGAAATGATACCAAATGCATATATAATAAACGCTTAAGGCTCTTTTAAAACAGTAGCAGTACGATATAGGACGGTAATTTACAAGCTAATCAATATAGCCCTTTTAAAATATGGGTTATACCTTTGCAAGTTTGAGACTGTATGGAACCTGACCAGACTCAAAAGATAAGATTAATATATAATCAAGAGTAATATCTATAAATCTATATTCTCTTTCACAATGGTAGTGCTAATACTAACACGACCTGGGCTTTTATTTGGTTTTAACTTTCTAACTATTTCAATAATGTCTTATTTTTTAACGGGTTTTTAAAAACATAGACAGAGAAACATGACCTTTTAAGAAATTAAAATATTGAGTAGGATCAATATTCAATGTATCAGAAGTCTTGGCTCCAATACTTACAGAGTATTGACACAATTTATTTGCTATTTTATTGGAATCTGTAATAATACAATTTATAATTTCGAAACAACTGGATGAGATATTTACTCATCCGTATCTAGATAGATTCAGTCGAGCAAATCTAAGTACATAGTTCCTTTTTTTTTAATGCACATTTTGGATATAGCTGCTTTAAGATCAGGGATAAATCATTTATCACTTTGTTTTGTTGGTTTATACACAGTAGCAATAATGATTTGTTTAACCTTTGGTAATATTTCAATAAAATGAAACGCTATATCATTATTAAAGATATTTATTAAAATCAACGTGTTCTTTTACAATGAGCTTATAATTAATGAGTACACCAACTCCAACACCACGACTCTCTCTGCTTTTGCCATAAAATGTGTAATTAGGAAATGTTTCCGAGGAATTCAGGTTACCTGTTAAGTAGGGCAATAACATCAAATTCAACTTTCAACCACTGCATGTACAAAGATACAGCTTAATGGTTCCTATTCAAGCCTCTGCAATTCATTTGAACAAATGAAACTTTGCTAGAATTTCGGACATCAACGATCATATTATTGAATTGTCATATTAAAATCGAAGTACAATGTATCTGTTTCACACACTACATGAAATTTGTCATCAACTGTTAAAGATGATTGAGTATGCAAAACACTCTTTTCAGAATCCTCAAAAAGACCAGGTATTAAACAATTATTACATAGAGACATACAGGAAATATAATTTCAAAGACATGTAAGAAAATATCTGTTAAATAAAGAAAGAAAGTAAGAAAAAGGCCAATTTATCCCTTAAAACTACATATAAAATATCCTACTAAATATATTTCATGGAGGAATGGTGCCGTTGAAGATTATTCGTAGACTGCTTCAACCAGGTAAGATCACTCAGTTTCATTGCTTTAGTACAAATTATGTTTTTTAAGCAAGTTTTGTCAAATCTTATTTGCAGTTGATGAGTCTCCTGTTTTGGGTCCCGGCTTTCCTTGGGACCAAACACCCTGAACTCTGACTATTAATCGCAACTCTATTAATCTTAACTATAGGCATAATAAATGGGAGAGTGCAAACTTATGATTAATTACAAAAATTGCGATTACTCTTGATAATACACTCTTAAAAATACGTGGTCAAAAAATGACCACGTCGTATTTTTAAGAGTGTACGGGGGCCTGTCATCAGTCCGTTAGTGGTCTCGTCAGACTGGCTGTGGTATAAGTGAGACTTTGATTGTCTTGGATTCTGATCAAAGCTCCTCTCTGCTTTTTGTCATACACAATAGTTTTCCCACCCACCTAATGAAAATATGAGTGAGTGGAAATCCCCAGTTCTTGAACGTGTACTACTGTTGGTATAACAATACGAAGCGTGCAAGAGGAACATATCATATCTGATTTCACCTAGAGGCAGCAGGCAGTGAACGTATGGTAAGTTGGCTAGTAAGCTAATTATCTTTTTAATCTAACTGTATCTAGAAAAAAATGTCTACAGTCTCCACAGGGGACATTGTGGTA
>JAVYIG010013159.1:0-48905 GCA_035222895.1 Strongylocentrotus droebachiensis
GATTCGTTCTATAGTGTTCTTGACACTCAATCCTTGTCTGTTTTCAGCCCCACCCCCCCCCTCCCCCCACCCGCGAAAGCTTAGACTTTCCTTAAATTATTAGAGAAAGAAGTCAGACGATACATTGTACCGTTCTCGACTCTTAATTTACCCTAATTGTCTGAATTGAGTTTACCCCCTCCCGCGCGAAGCGCGGAAGCTTTGACGTTTACCTAAATTATGAGAGAAAGAAGACGATTCGTTTTACTGTTCTCGACTCTTTATCCCCGTCTGGAATCAGTTTCCCCCTCTCACGCGAAGCGCGGAAGCTTTGACGTTTCATTAAACTATTAGAGAAAGAGGACGATTCATTGTACCGTTCTCGACTCTTAATTCTTGTTTGAATTCAGTTTCCCCCCCCCCTCTCTCTCTCTCTCTCTCTCTCTCTCGCGCAAACGTTGACGTTTTATTAAATTATTAGCGGAAAGAAGACGATTCGATTTTACCGTTCTCGATTGTTAACCATTGTCTGAATTTTCCAAATGTTTCTTTGTCTGCTCCTACGTCCGTTTCCTTTTTCTCTTCTCTCTCTCTCTCTCTCTCTCTTTGGCCGAGTTTTTTTTTTTGGGGGGGGGGGGGGGCGGAGGGTGACTGCGCCACCGCCCTCCTGTAGTTGTAGTCTCACTCGAAGTCGTCACATCCGATAAAAAGTCATAGTGCGTAGGGGGAAAAAAATTGCCGGCCGACCGCTATACATTTCTTCGACTTCAAACTTCTGCATTTATAATTATAGTATTAGAGGATCAAGCAAGAATGTCGACACAGCTGACCTGACACAGCAACGTTATATGCGAATCTTTCTTGCTCCCTCCCAGGTCGAAATTCCAATAGGATCCAATAGCCTATTGGACCATCAGAAACCATTCGAGCTATTGGTGTCTATTGGTTTCAATAGCAGGCACGTAGCCACGGGGGGGGGGGGGGGGGGGGGGCACGTGCCCCCTAAAAGTTCCAAGATCGGTTGAACCTTTTTTTACCTCGATCGATTACATGTAGGTGCCCCCCCCCCCCCCCAAAGAAAAAAAAAAACATCGAACTATGGCTACGTGCCTGTTCAATAGGGAAAGTGAAATATTGGACCCACAGAAACCAATAGAAAATATCTATTGGACCAACACCAACCCACAGAAAAAAATGCTGATGGACCAACAGAAAGCTTCTATTGGACCAACATCCACCCACGTCTTCGATGGGTTTCTGTTGGTCCATTAGATATTTTCTTCTATGATGGGTTTCTGTTGGTCCATTAGATATTTTCTATGGGTTCCTGTTGGTCCATTAGAGATCTTTCTATTGGTTTCTAATGGTCCCATATTCCGAATTCCCTATTGAAATCAATAGGCCTATTGGTTTTTAAAGGTAATACAAAGTTTTGGGAAATTTTGAAAATTGGGTGGATAGTGATTCTTAACAATTTTGATATATTTGGATGCCCCGATAATGTATTATAAGCACTAGAAAATTTAGCCTCTAAAACACTTCTGCCTTCGAGAAAAATTGAATATAAAAATTTACCGGTGCTCCCGGTAAATTTTGATAAATTTCAAATAGCGCCTACGGCCCTACAATGCTAGCTGCGACCATGAAAATCTCAGAATATGTAGTTGAGATACATAATTCCCAAACGGGATAAGCTAATCGGTCGACTTTAGTCAAGAAACATCGTTTTATATCTTAATTAATATCTTGAACGTGAGAGGGAGCTATACAACATAAAGAGTTTATTATTTACAATTTCATAACTTTAGACTCGATTTCAACCGCGACAACGATCACTGAATATTGTAGGATCGCATATGCTTCCAATATTTTCATTTGAACCAAATTCATGACCCCGTACCAAAACTTTGTAATACCTTTAATGGTTCCATAGTCCATTAGCTTCTATTGGTAAATCAATAATGGTAATTAAAAATCGATTTTAGCAACTGTCCACCAAAAAGGTATATTCTAATCTCAATTGCATTAACTCCATCACAAAGATCACTTGAAGTGAGTTTAAGAACATCCTTTATTCAACTAAAGGCTTGTACTATTCTATATAATATACATACATGTTGTTTCTTGGTTAGTAATCATTATAATCAATATATCTATTGCTAAAACGTGAATGTAATTGTAACATGATCAGACAAATAATCTATTGGTCATTAATTGCTGAAAGAAAATAAAAATCACAAAATTGATGTGCATTGTCATAAGTTACTTAACAAATTATGATAAATGTATTTTTGCTGTGAAAACGTGTAAAGTAATCATTAATATGCATGAGATAGATTTAGCTGTTGGTTTCTATTGGTTTCGATTGGACCTATTGGTTTCTATTGGTTTCTATGTTTCTTAATTCTATTGGTCATATTGGTTTCTATTGGTCCCATTGGTTTCTATTGGTCTTATAGGTTTATATTATTCCTATTGGTTTCTATTGGTCCTATTGGTCATATTGGTTTCTATTGGTCTTATTGGTTTCTATTGGTCCTATTGGTTTCTATTGGTCTTATTGGTTTCTATTTCTATTGGTTTCTATGGGTACTATTGGTTTCTATTGGTATCTGATGGTTTGAATGGTCTCTATTGCCTTTGGATTCAATTCTATGGGTCCAACAGAAACCAATAGACTCCAACAGAGACCATTAGAGAGCAATATAATGTTTGTAATGGTCTCTATTGGTCTCTATGGGATTTTCGACCTGGGCTCGACGAGACGATCGACTCCACCCAACAACCCCCCCTCTCTCTCTTCTCATTTCACCCCGTTTCTTTTGTTTTCCTTCTTTCTTTCTCTTTTTTCCTTTTCCTTTTCCTTCTTTTCTTTCTTTTCCTTTCGTTCCTCTTTTTCTTTTTTTTCTCTTTGTTTCTTCTCTTCTTTTTTCTTTTCTTTCCCTTTCCCTCTCATTTTCCCTCCCCCTTTTCTCATTTTACCCGACGGCAGCGCAATTTTACCGACAATATCCCCCCTTTAGCGACGCCCCTGCAAGCATTGCTTTTTTCAGAATAAGACTGTATACTTAAATTAAAATGAGTTTCATATTTTTCAACATATTATTATACAGAATTGCAATTATGACTTTTTCTTTCGTTAAAACACAATCTACCCTAAAACCCTCTCCCTTCCTTTCCTCCTAACTCCAGGCACGTAGCCAGAGTTTGATGTTGGGGGAGGGGGGGGGCACATACATGTAATCGATCGAGGTAAAAAAAAAGGGGTCTAAAAAAGTTCAACCGATCTTGGAAATTTAGGGGGGCACGTGCCCCCCCCCCCCCCCGTGCCCCCCGTGGCTACGTGCAGGCGCGCCGGAAGCAGTTTGGGATTGGGGGGGGGGGCAAACATTCCAGGGGCTCACCTTCCAGGGGCAGTGACGTAATGAGAAAAAAAAAACTTTCGGAAGGGGGGGGGCAGACGAAAAATCTGCATCACCACAAGTCTTACACGTTACATGCAGGTCCCGCGGAACGTTGTTCAAAGTGGATGATTAACGATCAGGTAGAGCGTAAATTGGCGTGGGGTCCAGGGCATGAGCCTCGGCAGGGGGTCAAGGGGCTGAGCCGATGGAAGCTCAGGGTTTTTTAGGTATTTACTTACGGTTAAATGAGCATCCAGGGGCCCTCTTTAAGGCCATTGACGTGTTCCAGGGAGGGGGAGAGCCCCCAGGAGCTCAGAGATTTTAGGTGTTTAATTACGGTCAGGTGAGCATCCAGGGGCCCGCCTTAGCGCCCTTGGTGGGGTCCAGGGGGCAGAGCCCCCGGGAGCTCAGGGGTTTTAGGTATTTAATTAAAGCTCAGATGAGCATCCATGGGCCCGCCTTAGCGCCCTTGGTGGGGTCCAGGGGGCAGAGCCCCCGGAAGCTCAAGGGTTTTAGATGTTTAATTACGGTCAGATGAGCATCCATGGGCCCGCCTTAGCGCCCTTGGTGGGGTCCAGGGGGCAGAGCCCCCGGGAGCTCAGGGATTTTAGGTATTTAATTAAAGGTCAGAGGAGCATCCAGGAGACCGCCTTAGGGCTCTTGGTGGGGTCCGGGGAAGCTGATTGATTCTGGAAGCTCGGGGGTTGTAGGCATTTAATTACGGTCAGATGAGCATTTTCTATATCTATTTTGTGACATTGGCAGGTCACTTATTTTTTCTCTCCGTCTTTCTTTCTTTTTCTCTTTAACATACTTTTTCAAAAAGTGAGGGGGGGGGGCTCGAGCCCAGCCACTTTGCAGACCATGACATAAAGGCTTCTAAATAAGCGTATTTTTCGCCCGACTGTAATTTGGGAATTTATTATTTTCCAACAAAATGCATAAAAAGGTATGGCTTGACCGGAAAATCATGTCATAACAGCAACATTTGTAAATCACTGGTATCGAATAAGAAATACACCCCCCCCCCCCCCATCAGTACGGCAGCGTTCAGGGGCTCATGTCTTCTCACCGCTATAACAACAAAAAACAGACACGCTCAGTGGCGGATCCAGGAATTTCTTACCGGGGGGGGGGGGGGGGGCACAAAATCGCATGGGGTGAAATATATGAAAAACGATGGAGCGAGGCGTCAGCGGCGAGGGAGCGGAGCGACCAATCGGGGGTGGGTCTGGGTGGGGGTCAGAACCCCCTCCCTGAGTAGGAAGCATTTGCAATTTTAGAACCACATTAGGTGCATTTTCAGGCACTTCCTGGAGTAATATGACGTAAAATTGCTTTCTCCTACCCCCTCAAAGAGTAGGGATCCAGGGGCGGATGAAGGGATCTGGCTTTTTGCTAAGGGGGGGGGGGGCGACCCAATGACGACACGGAACATCGTCCACGAGCCGCGAAGCGGCGAGGCGATTTTTGTTGTTGTTGCTATTTTGAACCCCCGTAAGTGATGTTTTCCTGGCATCTACTGACACAATGGAGACCATAAAAAGCAGTGCATGATAATTACGTCTTTTTAAATCAAATAATAGTTTAAGGGGGGCCGACCCAAAGACGATGCAGAGCATTGTCCACGAGCCGCGTAGCGCCGAGGCGATTTTGGGGGTGCTATTTTGAACCCCCGTAAGTGATGTTTTCCTGGCATCTATATACTAACAGTCCATGGGCGTAGATCTGTAATTGATACCTATTGTTCAGGGGGGGATGAATTATTCATTCATAAATCAATGAATTATTCATTCATAAATCAAGTAACAGTTTAAGGGGGGTTCGACCCATGACGATGCGGAGCATCGTCCACGAGCCAGCGAAGTCCAAGCCGCGTAGCGTCGAGGCGATTATTATTAAATTTTTTTTTTTTTTTTTTTTTGGGGGGGGGGGGGGGGGCTATTTTGAACCCCCGTAAGTGATATTTTCCTGGAATCTACTAACACAATGGAGACCATAAACAGCATTTCATGATAACGTCTTTTTAAATCAAGTAACAGTTTGAGGGGGGATTCGACCCAATGACGATGCGGAGCATCGTCCACGAGCCTCAAAGTCCGAGCCGCGTAGCGGCGAGGCGATTTTTGTTGTTGCTATTTTGAACCCCCGTATATGTTTTCCTGGCATCTATATACTAACACAATGGAGACCATAAAAAGCAGTGCATGATAACGTCTTTTTAAATCACTTAAGTAACAGTTTAAGGGGGTTCGACCCAATGACGATGCGGAGCATCGTCCACGAGCCTCAAAGTCCGAGCCGCGTAGGGCGAGGCGATTTTTTTGTTGCTATTTTGAACCTTCGTAAGTGATGTTTTCCTGGCATCTACTAACACAATGGAGACCATAAAAAGCAGTGCACGATCACGTCTTTTTAAATCAAGTAACAGTTTAAGGGGGGTTTGGCCCGATGACGATGCGGATACTGTGTGGGTCTGGACACATGATGGCGTTTTTCTATTCACATCTCATTTTCACAAGGGAGGGGGGGGGGTTAAACCCCCTAACCCCTCCCCCATCCCCCCACAGATTCGCCACTGGGATCTTTTGCAAACTGGAAGCAATAAGCATTACATGTAGGCGATGGAAAAAAGTGCTTGCGAAACGGATAGAAACTTCGCGGCCACAGGGATGACAGAAAATAATATGACAATGAAACCAGCAACTGTGGCAGGATTAATGGCGGGGACAATCTGCATGCTGAAAGAGCACTTAGAATAGGTATATCGGAAAATTAATTCAAGACTAAGTTATAAGTTATAAGTTAGAAGTTATAAAGGAGATAAAATCTTTGGTATTAGTCATGTTCGACTTAAAATTGCATGCCCCGCCCCTTACCCGGTAAAAAAAAAACACCTTCTTATAATATCATCCCCCTTTCTTTCTTTTCCCTTCTCATTATTCTCCTTTTCCCCCTTTTCTCTCCTCCGTCTTTCCGCCTTTCTTCTTTTTCCGCCTTTTCTCTCCTCTCTCTTTCCCTTTTTCTCCTCTCCCCTTTTCTTTCCTCCCTCTTTTCTTCTTCTTTCTCTCTTCCCTTTTTTTCTTTTTCCTCTCCTTTTTTCTTTCCCCCCTCCTGTTTCTCCTTTTCTTTCTTTTTGGCCGGGGGGGGGGGGCACGTGCCCCCTGTGCCCCCCCCTGGATCCGCCACTGACGCTTTCCCATTCTCGTGATTGTGATTTAATTCAGGTTTTTATTATTGTTATGTTCTTTTGGGTTAAAAATACAAACCATGTTTACTCCTTTACTGTTTTTTTTTTTTTTTTTTGGAAGGGGGGGGGGGGGCGGTTTTTTTGTTTTGTTGGGGGGGGGGACAAAAATGCGTTTTGCCCCTCCCCACACTTTTTTGTTTGTTTTTCTGCCCCCCCCCCCCCCCCCCCACACTTCTGGCGCCTATGGCTACGTGCCTGCCTAACTCTTCGGAATTACCCCCCTCCTCCTCTCCCCTTCATCTTTCCCGTCCCCTCCCCGTCGCTTCTACTTGTGTGGATAGGGAATGCATTCTGGGACCAGTTTCTATACAATATCGAAATGACTTCTTGACTTCGTTCCACCTCTATACCTAGCTCACCCTTAAACTTCCCAGTTGTCCCATTTTCTAAGATACAGGATACAACAATCGATTGATGGACTAAACGAATCAGAAAAATACTCGAACTCTGAAGCAAACAAGAAAGGAAAAGTGTAGAAAAAGAAAATCTACAAAAAATGGGACAGATCTTTGATTTAGTAATAAGGAGTGTAATGCGCCTGCACTAAGTAGCTTATTAGCCTTTATCATCCCCCCCCCCCCTCATTTCTTAGCCATTGAATGACGAATAGTTCATTTCATGATTTATTTGTTACAACAAAAAATAGACGATCCTGAATTAAAGACTACGTCATTTGTCCTCGAGCAAAAATGAATATACTTCGGATACGTTTTTAGAATAGTGCTTCTTTGCACCAGCGCGGTCCGCATTCAGCGACAATCTCCGTGCCTTTTACACTACAATGAATCGCTAGTTTCATAAAGTCATCACGAAATTGGCAACGTTAAATCGGCCTTTTTCGGATACCAATAATCTACGTGATTCCGGCCAGGATCAACGCACGGAAATTCCCACGGAGCGCGGCGGACATGTCTACCTACGTGTGTACTATACTTCTATAATCCCCATGTTTGGGTGTTTTGTAAACAATAGATTTCCCATCGACAGCACGTGCCGAATCTTGAATCTTGAATTTGTTGCACCCAAAAAGCTACGTTGACAGCTGTCCGAGGAGAAGAGTCAAGACTTGATTATCTACGGTACCTTCAGAGTACTGGCGTTGCGTTGGAAAGCGAGAGGTAATTTTACAATGCTTTTTCTTTCAAGTTTTACAGTAACGTTAACTTAATTAGATAACAGTTAATGTGTTACAATTTACAAAGTGTTACAGCTACTACCACAGTGTTTTGTTACTTAGATTCACACGTTGTGCACTGTAGTGTACTGGGCGAGACGGAGCTAAGTTACGGTGTTAAACAGTTATTGGACTAACGTTGCTGTACTAATCCACAGTAGCTATAGACTCTGGCAATTTGGAAGTCTATTTTATGTTGGATCTAGATCTAACTTTATGTCTAGTATTAGTAAAACTAGATCTAGTAGATCTAGAACTTAAAGGTACTAGATCTATGTCCCTTTTGCAGCCAACCTCAAATTCTGTAGAACTTTGCAGGAATTATGAATAGGGTCTAGCCTATGTCATGTAGGCCTAGACCTAGATCTATGTCCTATCTGTGAAATTTAAATGTTAGCAGTGTCCTCATATTCAAATTATGCAAGGAAACCCGTTTACTTGCTAGACTTCACTGTCAGACACTACTGAGTGACTGACTGGCTTTTTTTTCTTCTTTGGTCATAAAATACATGAAAAGAGTTGTAAAGGGTACATGAGCATTTGTCTAGATCTACATCAATAACCCACTTCTTGTGATGGCCAAGATTAAACTGATTGAATCTTTGCGCAGCATAAAACGTAGACCTCTATGACCATTCGGTACAGTTGTCTGAAAATCAAGACTATTACTTTTGGGCTCTAGGCCTATAGCCCTAAAGTCGATTTGACAACTAATAGATCTAGTCGTTATTTTCCCACTTGAAGACATTTTTAAGCCCCACTTTGTTTAGGGAAGTTCTAAATTAGTATTATCTTTCAAATGCAGTTGGAATTTAACTTTTTCATTTTTTTGGCCTGCAAATGGGACATAGTACCTTTAAGTAAGAAGGAATACAATGTCACTTTACAAATATGTTGACTGGGCTAGGCCACACATACACGATGTCAATACAAAGTATAGGCCACTCATAACACGATGTCAATACAAAGTATAGGCCACTCATAACACGATGTCAATACAAAGTATAGGCCTAACAGTTAGGCCCTGGCCGAAGTTAAAGTGATCTTTTTAAAATTTGATGGTCATAGATCTAGTCTACTCATAGTTTAGATCTACAACTGTATGATGGAGGTACTTTTAATCCACGCACTTTGTTTTGAAAGGCTAAAAAGTCAAATAATTTAACATTTTTTATCAACGTTTTTTCCTCATTAAATACTAAATATTCTGAGGATCATTTATAGAGAAAACTTTGACAGGAATATTTGGTGAATGTTAACTCTCGTGTCGATTACGTGACCGCTTCAATTTTTCTTTGACAAAATCAAGCGGTACATTAATCCACGCACCACAGTTTTAATACAGGAAATGAATGTATATTTTCGTTTTCTGTCTCAATGAAGTGTATTCTTGATGATTTCATGAAATCATAAAAATACAAGAAACCAATGATTTTCCCTCAAAATTGTTGTGATATCGCGATAGGCTTGTTGTTTTATTGTCTATCCAAAAAAAATGAGCGCATATAACGCGTCGCATCGCGCGTATTGAGGGATGCGTGGATTAATGTACTGCATGGATTAAGGTACCTCTACCATACTAATAATACAGTTGTTTATGAAGTCTTGAAGAATGTTGTATAAACCACAAATATTTTTTCAGGCATTTTTTATGGCAACACTTTCTTGCTGCTAACTGTGTGTTAGACTTTCGAAATTTGTGATTTTTTTTCTTCACTTTTTTGACTTGTTTAAATTTCTAGATGAGAATAGAATTATACTTTTTATAGATCTAACAAAGTTAGGTCTAGACCTACATATTACATCTAGATCTAGATCTGTTTACATTGTAGAGTATTGGCATGCACCCCCCCCCCCCCCAAAAAAAAAAGTATCTGAAAGGCCCACTTTTTTTAAAAGAACCTATTGTAATTAATGTGGACCATTTATCAGGGGAGGATTAACAGGATCCTGTTAATGAGGATTATAAAAAGCGCTTAAAATGCCCTGTTTTCAGGTAACTAGATCTATATGAAAAAATTTCCGCTCGCATTATTTGTTTAAATGAAACCAAAACTAGAATTTCATCAATTATAATATATAATTTTTACCACAAGCTTTCCTTTGATACATAGATCACCAAAAAACGCCCACTGAGTACCCCACATCAAACTGGCAAATATTTTGAAAAATAGGCATTTGCGATGTCGTCTGCTATCAAGGGTGCTGGCATGTTTATGATCTGTAGTGAGACCCCCTACATGCAAGTCTGTGACGTATATTTGGACTTTGATAACATTCCATATTACCTTTAAAATTAATTAGATCTAGATACAATTTTGATATAAAATACGCTATACAAATACATAAAAATAATATAATGATAGAAACATTATTTGTTTTACTCAAATTTTAGGTTTAAACATTGCGATAGAATAACAGTTATATTGTTAGGAAGCTTGTAACTCCCATTGTGTAAGATTGGCTGCATACCAGCATATGAATGACTAGACTTCTTTTTCATTCATTATGCAGATCGTACAGCTGATCTAACACAACGGGAGTACTGTGAAAAAAAAGTTCTTCAACAATTACATGTATGTGGATAAATTAAGATCTACAAAGCTTGCTAACATCCTCGTTCTGATTAAACAGTTAATGTCATGATTTTCATGCAGTTTTCGGGATGAACCGTTGCTAGAATTTTATTTTGAAAGGGATTTTACATATTAAATATATAAATGCAATGCAAGAGGTTTCTAACACTGCACATTTCTTTTAAATTAATATACTACACAAACAGTTCGTTTATGATTGTGAAAGACCAGTAAGGGTTTGTCCATAAATACATGTACGTCAAAAATTGGGGGGAATGGAATCATCATGGTGCCGCCCAGGGCATACCAAAATGGCTTTGAATGCTAGCGTAATATTTGGTTTACACCTTTACATGTATGGAAATATTTAAAGAGGTGATTCAGGGATCATATGAAATGTGAAAATGCTTCTTTTTGCACACAGTATGCCTTTGCGTTTTGGCTTTTGGCCCCCTTTTTATAGGAAATACATATCCTGCTCATCAGGATTTAGAGGAGTGCATGAGCCTAAAATTCCCTGTGTTCAGGTTGCTTTAAATATAAAAAAATGACCTCGTGTTTTGCGCTCGCATGATTGATTAAGAGAAGGGAGGGGTATTATACATGTATGTTCATGGAAAATTTAAACTCAAAAAGTGCAATGATTAGCCTACTTGACTTCAGGTCACTTTATGAAAATTTCCACTCACGATTTGCACTCGCATTATTTGTTTAAGGAGATACATTCCCTGTTCATGAGGATTAAAAGGAGGCACTTAAAATGCCTTGCTTTCAGGTCACTCTGAAGAAAAAATGGTTAATGTTGGATCTGCCTCTGCAAACAGTTATTTTGTATCAAAGGTCCGTTTTATCAACTTACGCACCCCCCCCCCCTGAAAAATCCCATTTACAGGCCTGCCTTACCATACCCATATTGG
This sequence comes from Strongylocentrotus droebachiensis, assembly GCA_035222895.1. Taxonomy (NCBI): domain Eukaryota; kingdom Metazoa; phylum Echinodermata; class Echinoidea; order Camarodonta; family Strongylocentrotidae; genus Strongylocentrotus; species Strongylocentrotus droebachiensis. The sequence continues at coordinate 11,301 of JAVYIG010013159.1, forward strand.
CAAAAGAGTACAAGGTTATAACTAGACCGAGGTATCTGTCTTCAGATACATGTCTAGGTTATAACCTCATATAGTGGATGAGTGGTTAGATCTATAACTTTACGCCTTACCATACCCATATTAGTAAAAGAGTACAAGGTTATAACTAGACGAAGTATCTTCAGATACATGTCTAGGTTATAACCTTATACAGTGGATGAGTGGAATAGATCTATAAATCTTAAACTTTTAGTAGAAGAATACTTCAGAGTAATAAGACTAAATTAGACATACATGTTGATCTAGTTATAATACTACATCAAGTAGGCTAGATGTATATAGATCTTGACCTATACACATCATATGTATGTCCCCCCTTAATCTAAATGGCGTAACTTTTTATCAAAAAGACACTGACACTTACCTCTTGTGTTTACAGAACAATTGATGATACATTTTGGTAACAAGATCTGATGTGAATTTTTTCAATAAACTGAAGGGATTTTGTAATTTTTTTCCAATTTAGGAGGCTTGAACATTGCAATTTGTCCCCTAAAATTATGCTCACCAAACCGTGCAAAGACACAAAAAGTGTCAGGATAAGTCAGTTGCAAAGGGGTCTAACAATGGATGATAAACAACAACAGTACTTGAACTACTACACCATATAAAAGGAAATTGCCAAAATGCACCGACCCCCCCACCCCCCACCAGATAACTCTTGTGACTTTAAAGAAAATCCAATCTCAGGGCATCCAATGCCAACATAAACACTGATATTTCGGTCTAGCCTAGACTAGTCTAGATCTATGCAGGTAGTGCCTTATATGTTTTTTATTAAAAATTGAGTTTTTAATTCATGTTTAAATGTAAAACTTTGATTTATTCCCTCTGATCATACATTTAAAGATAAACTCCAGTACTGGTAAAAAAAAAAAATTAATTCTCACAGAATCAAACAAAACTTACACTGAATGTTCAAGATTACAAATAAATGACATGTGCCAAACAATTTTGGAAGAAAATGTATACTGGCTGAGTAATGAGCATAGAAAGACAAGGAAACCAAGGTAGTACCATCCCCGACACCATGTGTGTTGTCCCATATATAGCTTTCTATGTGAGTGTTTGTTACTTTACCAAGACTCGGTCAAATTTATTATGATTTTGATGACTCCAGAACCTTGCAGTGCACACCAATACTTACATGCTACATGATCAACTGTTTCTGATCCTTTCACACCTCTACTTTCACAATGCAAGCGCATTACCAGTACTAAAGTTTATCTTTAAGTTTAAGGACACTCTATGGGTTACTTGTTAAAGAATTAGAAGAACTAAACAGTTTACATTTGCCCATAGATATATACCAAACACCTGGGCCTGCGTCTACCACGTGCATGTGCATTGGGTTGCTAACATAGAGTTACATGTACATACGCAGGAACTGAGTGCGCGCACATGAATAAACGCACTTAGCACCCAAGTCGAGTTGGGTGCCGCGCGTCGAGGGTAGACCCGTTAAGTTCTTCTAACTCCTTAACCAGTAACCCATAGAGTATCGGATAAAGTTCTTTGGGGTTTATTTTATGTATTCTAGCTGTTCAAGATCTAGTGCTTCATGCTGAAGAAACATGGCTGTTTTGGATCCACTGACAGAGTTGGAGAGTGCAGCTGAGCCTGATGATGCTCTTCCAAACACACAGATGACAGGTAAGTAAATTATGGGAAAGAATTCTTAAATAATGTGCTGTAAGTGAATGCAGAAACAAATGTAGCACAGCGAAAGTTTGCAAAATGGACATAGATGAGAACTAGTAGTAGTGGGTCTTTCCATAACCTGACACCCTAACCCTAAACCCTAGGGTTAGGATTAGGTTTAGGATTAGGGTGTCGGGTTATGGAAACACCCAGTAGTAGTAGGCCTACATGTACTGTGAATTTTCAAAGATCATTGTGATAATTGTGTAAATATCTTCAGCTTTCATAGCTATTGTTCAGTGTATTTTAAATTCACAGCATATTGAATTGAATTGAATTTATAATATTAACAACAATACTATTATTTATTATCATAGTGGTGTTACATAATACATGTATGCTGTAATGTTTTGGACGATTACAATTCCTAGTTTTTTCAGAGCTTGTTTTTTCCCAAAATTGTAAACAGATTTGTTTTGATGTTGTGCAACATGGACAGAAATTGAGCTTTTACACAGTCTGTCATGTTGTCTACATGTACAATGTATCCCTCATTTCTAGGAATAGCTAAATCCTTTCATTGACCTTTCCATATAAAATAAAAGAAGAGTGCCAAACAATGTAAACCATTTAAGCAATATCATATTTATGAATGTACTTAGGTCTCCAGACAGAGCTTGAGAGTGAAGCTGATGAGGATCTACATTGTGAGACAGGTATGTTCTGGGAAAATTCCATACAATGTTTTGGGGAAAAGCAGAACAAACTTTAAAGAATGAAGAAAAACTCAAAAACTTAAACATGACTTAAAGTATCATTGAAGAGCAGAAGACTTTATTCCTGCGTTTATATTGAAGTAAAACCCCAAATTTGAATAAAACAGTTCTATAGATTTGTCTTCATTTTGTAATGCATTGACAGAATTTGAGCTTTTGCTTTGCGTGTGCATGTTTATATTCTGCGTTCTGGTATTTAAGCTTCCTTTAAATGACTTTTCCGTAAACTAAAGAAGAGTGCCAAACAATGAAAACAAAAGCAATGTCCCCTATGATGAGTAGCTATTCAGCTCATACATGTAGTATACATAGTACAATAGACAAGATTAAGTGTGCTGGTCAATGCCTTAATTGGGTCATGAAAGTGAATACCATTTTCCTATTGCATCTGATTGTACATATATATATATATATATCTGCCTTACTGTTGTCAGTGTAGAATAGGTGGCCCACTAATTTTTTACAGTTTACACTATGATTAAAATTTTGTACTTACAATTTTCACTAAAATTCTTATTTGCTACACAAAAAAGATAATTAAAAAAGTATTCAATTCTATCTAATTCAGGAATGTGTATGTTTTTACAACACCAAGACAATTTGAACTACAAAAAAAAAGGTGAAATCTGACAAGATATCATACACGTACTGCATGTCAATAATAAATATTGCAACTTTCCATTCACATTAACATTAAAGTTTCCTGTGAGCATGTCACATAGCTTGCCTGGTCTATTCTTTTTTCCCCTTCATTTGCTATATATCCGTATTGGACAGCACAAGTACAGCTGACTGTCTGCTGTCTTTGAAAAAAATAACACCATGCATGGTTAGCAATTAGCATGGCAGGGCTTAATGTATCTGTAAAAGACAAGTATTATGCCCTTACCTACATTGTATTATGTTAAGCGTATGTGGTATACATGTACATGTACATCTTTTCATTTGAATTCCTACAGGTCCCTGGACTCCTGGTATCTTTATCACTGAACTTGAGAGTGATGCAGATGAGGATGCTTGCCATATTCCAAGGAAAAGGGGTTAGTGTAACATCACTTATGAGTAATTGGTGTTCAATAAAGCTGTATGAAATTTTGGGTGAATTGACACTTGGTCTACTCTCACTTTGTCTAATGCCCGTTTGGTCTCATCCCACATTGTCTAATATCCCATTTTGTCTATAACCAGTTGGTCTAATAACCATTTGGTCTAATTGCCACTTAATCCATTTCCTATTTCTTCTAATTCCCAGTTAGGCTATCCCATTTCGTCTAATACCCTCTTGGTCTAACACCACTTAGTCTATCTGATTAGATGAACTGGTAATAGACCAGATGATCTTTTGGCAAAATGGGGAAAAGTATTATAGACAAAATGGTAGTTAGACCATTTGATAATTAGACAAAATGACAATCAGCCTTAGTGGGAATTAGTCCAAGTGATGATTGGACCAAACGGCAATTAGACCAAAGTGATAGTAGACCAAATGGGTTTAGCCATGTTAGTGTTAGATGATGTGGGAATTAGACCAACTGGTAGTAGACCAAGTGGATATGAACCAAATTTTGAACCATGAGCTTATTTCAAGTCAATTGTTATCCATATTGTGACTGGGCCTTTTATTTTATTTGAGGGCAGGAAATGACCTGGGATGGGTGTCAATACCATACATGTATGTGCTAGACATTGAACAATTTAAATGATTCTGTTAGAAAAAGAGTATTTGTTGAGTAATCAGCATAATAACCAAGGCATGATGTAGAAAGACTGTAATTTGATCAGTATTGACCAGTTGTTTTTTAGCTAGTAGTCAATATTTGATGATATTTTTGCTAGCCTAAAAAAAGCTAGTACACACATCTCAAAGCAGTCAATATATCTATATTATATCTTCAAAAATATTTGTGTTACCAATCTGGTATTAAAAAAATGAGCTTACCCTGTTCTTTCATCCAACTGGCATGTCATTAGGGCTAAATGAGGCTAAATTTCTTTGAAAAAACTTCACATTTTAGCAAAAATTGATGTTAATCTTGGCCAAAACGGTTCATATTTTTGGCTCACTTTTTCTCACCACAAACATTTTAGATAAGACTTGTTATGCCTCCACCTCTGCCTCATGTTTTCGGGTTGTCCGTCCGTACCCCCCTACCCCCCCCCCCCTACCCCCCATTGGACAAAGCATGTTTTTATGTGTGTTGGTTTGAATTTTTTTTGTTAATCGGGGTCTACCAAAATCCTGCGCCTGCAACCCCCCCCCCCCCCCCCCTTAGCAAAAAGCTAAGTTGAGTCAATTAAGATTTTTGTATCCATTTATACTGCAACATAATGATAATGATTATACAAGATATAGTTAAGTCATTCTTCATTTTTTATATCATTGCACAGGAAAAAAGAGAAGACATGTGACATTTCAACTGGAATCATCATGCAGTGATCAAGAGCAGAAAAAAAGAGGTACTTACTCAAACAATCTGATATAACAAAGTAATTCTTAAGGGTCTTTCCAACATTTGCCCCTGCGGTAAATAAGTTTGCACATTGACCCCCCCAAAATGGCGTGTAAACCGGGCAATCAAGATGAGCAATACGCATCGCAACAATGCAACATCCCATTTTCCTGGCATGTGATTGGTCAAATATTTTTGCCTCCAGGAACCAAAATAAAAATTGCTTAGGTTTTGATTGGAGGAGATGCTTCTTCGTATGTGAACAGTCTGATAGGTTTATTACTGCATCGTTTTCTCATTTACCGCGGGGGCAAATGTTGAGGAGGTTTACCTGCTCTTATGAGAACGGCCCTTTATTATAGTAGACGGCAGTTTTTTAATGAACCATGTAAGTACATGTATGATATTATTTAGAAAATGTTACCATGGCAATCGCCAAAGACTTCTGTAGGTAAATGGTAACAAGTGGATTTGACAACGGGATATTTCAATTTTGCATGGCGATCCAAATTATATTGTACTTCAAAGCAAGTAAAGTCCTTCAGAAGTTGCAACTTGAATAAATTTTGAGAATTTTACTTCATTCCATTCATACATGTACATAAGCTGGCTATGCCGCACAAAGATTTGGTTATTCTTGTAGGCTTTCATGCCTGTTTACAACAATGGAGACGTAACTGCTTTGTTTTTTACTTCCCCTTTTGCAGTTAGAACTGGTCATCAGACATTTATAACTGTCCTTGCAGGAAGATGTTGTTCAACAGATTGTCTGGCAAGAGTCACACGAGCAGATGCAGCTGCAGCTCGGATCGCTTTTAAGGAAAAGTCGCTGGGTGATCAGAGGACATGGCTGATGGAGTACTTCAGAACCCACTCTTCTCGGTCTGAAAATGAAAGTCTCCAATTCTCCTACAACATCGGTTTGGAGCAGGTGTGTGCCACAGCCTGGCATCAAGTCGTTGGAATTGTGAGGTCAAGATTCTACTACTGGCAGAAGCAGTTCAGAGGTGAGGTTCATATTTCAAAACAGTTTCTTTGAAAATTCATGGCCTTTGTACATAATGTACTGGGCAAAAAATGTACATAAACCCTAAAAGAATCTCCCATATTCATCCAACGTATTATTGTCCTTTTTTGTTTATAGAAAGCTTGCAGGTAGTTAAACTTGAAATACAGAGTGACTGTTGGTCATTCTTATTGGTTTGGCTAAAACTCTTTTTTCCTGGCTCATTTGTATGATATAAACCTCTCACAAAATTATAGGTAAAATTTCTTGTTTTGATATCTCAAAATCATTTGAAATAAGTTCATCTTCAGAAGAATATGAGAATACTGCATTGGCATTCAATCAGAATTGATATCAATTAAACACAATCTTATCTCTAAACAAATGAAGAATTCACTGTTGACAAAAATGCATTTTGCAAGATTTGACTTTCTACTTGGTCAGATATTCAGGTGTCCTGCATATTCCATGATTACATTATAAAAATTGGGCATCATTGTCTAGGGGAATGAACAGGCTTTCCAATGGTGCCAAACTGAAGTATCATTTAATCATTTAATACAACGAGAGATACCCTTTCTCAAACTTGAATTGCAGAACTTTTTGTGAGGGGTTTTCGTGTACGACAGCTGCATTATCTTTCATTACTCTTATGTAGCTTTAACACTTACTGTACTGGGGGGTGGGGGGCATCAGCCCACCCCTGCATTTTCGGGGATTGTGCTGTAACCGCTATTTGCTGTTTTTGGAAATCAGTAGGATGCGAATGCTAGAGAGTTACCTGACCTTTTGTGACCAAAGGTCAAGCCGAAAATTGAAATTTTTGTCATCTTGTCTACCAAACAAATGGCAAAGTGAAGTTTCTTGTTTGGGTCTATGAATCAGTAATGTTTCATTCTTTAGACTAGATTTATCATTTACTCAAACTGTAAATTGATCCAGATAATGATCTTAAGTATAAGAAGTCCTAAAACAATAAAATACATAAGAATTGAAAAACAGTAAAATACATTAGAAATTCATAATGGGGCGCCCAGTGTCAAATCTGACAGACATGGCGCAGTACAAATGGCCGTTATTATATTATTATTATTATAAAACAAGTATATGGACAATTCAATTATATGATAATGTCAAATAGGCTTTTAAGAAACTTTTTGCCAAAAAATAAACTCTGTAAAAGCAGCACAGCATTTATGTTCCTTGAGCAAGGCACTTTGTCTACATTGCTTCACCTTACCCAGGTGTTAAAATGGGTACCCTGTAGGATGCGAACGCAATGCAGTTGAATTGGCATTGTGTGCGCCTAATAGGTGACCAGCTGGAATGCTCCCCAGGGAGAGGAGATTGTGCACTGTAAATGCTGTTTTTTTTTTGTAATTGAATCCAATGACTGGGGCAATAATATGCTGTGAGCGCTTTGGTCTTAACTCGTAAAGCGCTTTATAAGAGACTGGTATTATTATTATTTATTTATGTAATTCATAATAAAAAACATATTCATGAATAGAATTTGCATAAATGACAAAATAAGCAATTTTCAGCCAAAAATATAGGTAAGGTCTCTTCCTTTGCGCAATATCTGAGGCGCATGCCGAGTTTTGTGGTGATCAGCCATTTTCGATATTTCTAGTTATTTCCATGCATGCATTTAATTTGTTGTGAATAGATGGACTGCTATACCCATTGCCTGCTAACTGCTTGAGGAAAGGACACAAGATTAACAAAACCCTAAACGCGAAGACAGAACTTAATGCATTTGCTCGTTCCTATGGAGACCGAATGCCTGACAGAGAGTCTGTAAACCTTCCACATGGGTTCACAAAGCGAGAGGTGTATAGAAGAATACGACAAGATAATGCTGAGGTTTGTTCTGAGACTCACTTCAAAAGGATTTGGAGAAAGGAAGAGCAGCACATCACAATCCCCAAGGTATTGTAAATTCCATTGACCCTAAACTGTACTGGATGGGAGTGAGTGGGGCGGGACGCTCAAAAGCTCTAAACATAGGTTGTTGCATACCATAATCAAAACCGCCATGTTTTCAGCAATGCCACTTCATTACTTTTTATTTTGACACTACACTACCGTAAGTTTTTGCAAAAACAGACAATTCTTTTATAGTGTCATATGACCCATCATGATTTCAGGTCAGTTTGTGTACAAAACATATTGCAGTTTTAATGCACTCCAAATGGGCCAATCGCCACAAAATTATGCAGAGATTTTGCCATTAGTTTCGCGGAAATTTGCTTATTTTATCAATAATGCTAATTTATGCAAATTATACCCCCGGTACAGTTAGGGTTAGACATAGATGAATTTATGATTCTTAGCCAGACGAAATCTGTTAAATTCCTGAGGCCTCTTGTATCTTTGTGTCAATATATTATTATATTAGTCTTATAACATCTACATTTATATGCATCAAGAAAACACATCCATAACATTAATTTTGTAATTAACAATCCTTCTCTTTGATATTTTTCTTTTTTTCTTTATAGGTGAACCGCTTCTCTAAGTGCGATGTGTGCACAGAGCTGAAAATGAAGCTTGGCAAGACAAACGACAAAGATGTTCGAAGACAATTGATTGCACAACATCAAAAACATGTAGAGAAACAAAGGTACAGCAAACTTTGATTAAAGCTTGAAGTTAATGTTGTAATTGATTTTGATGTACTTTTTTTTCTTTTAAGCATTTAGAATGAGGTGATCTGTGATCCAGTATTTTAAGTGCAACAAATGACAACCATGGATGTATTTTACATGTAGCTACAATATACAACTAGAGCTATGTCATTATATGCTTTCCTCATAGAAGTGAATATTTCAACAAAGATTTTGAAGGAGACAAAAACCGAGAAAGCTTAGAGGAATACTCAGGCTCCAAGATAAGTTGCTTTAAATAGAAGCGGCAAAATTGGAGAAAAATAACAGAACAAATTAAAAAATTGGACAACAAATATTAGCAATAAGAGAGTAATGAAATTCTTAATGGAAAAAAACAACAACAATGTTAATATATTTGAATAGGTGACCACAATAAAATATGGGCATTTGAACTGCCTATACGGATGTTTGGTTCTAATCAGTGGATATTTGACGTGAAAAGCCTATAGTAGAAGAAAAATACAATAGTAGGGAAAACAGGAGAAGAAATGTAGGCACAAGTTCATTACTTTAAAAAAGTATATTGGTCACAATTAAGTATCATTGATATAGACGTAAACCTAGCCAAGTCTCAGATAACACATTCAAATTACAATTTACTCGTGTATTTAAGGCATTAGTATTGGTTTTGTGATCAAAACTTCTAAGCATAGCATGACTCCTCATTGCTCTTTACCTTCTTTTCAGCAGCAGTGAGAGACAAAAATATTACAAACACATCCGCAAAGCGAAGTCACAGCCAGAGAAATACATGAGTGTAATCATCGATGGGATGGATCAGCACTGCACATCAATACCGCAACTCCATCCAACACCTAAAGCTCTGAGCTACAATGATCAACTGCACACTCACATCACCGGTGCACTTGTTCATGGAAGAGGTCAACACGCCTACATCGATTTTAACGAGTACCCACATGACAGCAACCTAACCATTAATATCCTGCTCAACATCCTGGTCCGTTATGCCGACTCTCTTCCACCAGTCCTCTACCTACAGCTGGACAACACTTCTAGGGAGAATAAGAATCGACATCTCTTTTCTTTTCTGTCCCTGCTCCTTGAACTCAATATCTTCAAGAAGGTAATGTTTAATACATGTTCTTTTTAGTAATTAATTGTCAATATAAGTATTCAGTCTGTAATGATGCTTTATTTAATCGCAAAATGAAAAGGAAATTTTGTTTATTTGAACTTGTATTGGATGGATAAGAGAATGCCTTTGTCTTGGAGGTTCTTTTCAGAATCATGTAAAGGACGAGTCAGAAATAATGATATACCTCGGAAATTGCCCATTGTTTGAGAATAAACATTATAAATATTCACTTTTGTCAGAAAACTATTCACAGTTGACAGTAAATTAAAGTAACTTGGTAAAAACCCAATTGCACCAAAACCTTGGGTTTAAAAGTACATGATATTTTGTGAAGGGATATGTAAATATAAAAATGTTTGACATGTACTGGTAGAGTACACTTTCCCGCTGCATGCAGTACCATTGCTGTTGGGCATCTATTCATGAAACAGCGTTTGAAAGTGGGTCAAACCCACTCTCTCGAAGTTGTAGTGTGAGCAGGAGAGAACAACGATGCAGAAAGAGTGTGAAAAAAAAGAGAAAATATTCATGATTACAAATTATTTTCACCATGGCAAATTTCCAAGGTGAATCATTATTTCTGACTCACTTTTTATGATGGGGGATTTTGCGCTATTGTATTGTTGCATATCTTCAGTTGATCCTCTGTTTTAATCTATCAAATACATTTACTGCCCAAAATGTCTGATATGTGTAGGCATCATAGGGTTAAAAAAAGATATTGTGACTTAGAATTATTTACTTTACACAGATACATGTATACCAATGGTAAATAGTGTTTTGGGTTTTTTGTTGTTGGTCGTAGCCTATTATTCTCGGAAAGATTGAACCCTATGAACGGGAAAGAGGTAGTGCACATTAGAAACCATGGGCAATATAAAGTTGTCATCTTTGTCATCAGTGTACATATGATTTGTAAAGCGTAAACAAAAACAAGCTTTGATAAATATGTTTTTTGTTAGATAAATGTTCTGATAAATGAAGAAAAATTTCAATTGAATAAATTATCCCTCATGCTTATTGGGTTGTATCATTGAGGAATGTCCCTAAAATTCAATTTATTCCATACTGTTGTTCACCTTATAACGTTTATTGTTTGCATTTAGATCAAAGTTGGCTTCTTGATGGTCGGTCACACACATGAGGACATCGACCAGTTCTTTTCAAGGATTGCAACTCACTTGAAGAAAAGGAGCACCCCATCTTTTCCAAAACTTCTGCAAGCTATTCCCGCCGCTTTCCACAAAGCTCACTGCCCTACAACAGCGGAGCGCATCTTACACCTCTTTGATGTTCGCAAATGGCTTCTTCCCCATCAACACAGCATGTGCTATCACAGTAAACCACACATATTCAAATTCGCACTGCACCAAGGAAAAGCCACCCTACAAACAAAAGACTGGTCAACTACACCACATTGGAGAGACACCACTGGCATCAACCACATCCTGTCATCACATCCAGACGGACAACCAACATTGGTAGAGAAGTCATTTGCGGACATCAATATCATACATCTACCAGACAAGCTCCAGCCATACTTGGAAGAAGTAGACATTGAGGCATGGAGGTCCCTCTATGAGCTACTCACCTTGGAAGAGGAGGAGAATGAAGGTATCATTTCTGTCATTTTTTAAACTTCCAAAATTGATGGTGTTATGGTATTTTTTTCCATCACCTATGAAACATTGAAAAATACAATGTAGCATCTTCAAGCTTTATGGCCCAAAACTTTGACAATTTGTATTGAAGTCTTGACTGTTACACCCCTTCATGGCACAATTCACAAAAAAATCTTAATAGCGAACTAGGCTAGTGGGACACAAAAATATTGGTTTATCTAATGCATATAACCATTGACTACAAATCAAATGGATGGTGGTCTATAGAAAAAAGAGGAATGGCTGTTTTACAGAGAGCCAGCAAATTACGCGCCAATTTATGATATTTGATTGCCTCTCACAAGGGAGCAGCTGAGTCAGCAGCATAGATAAACCTGAGAGGATATTTTTGAGTTTTTCTCCACTCATTCTTTAAAAAATTTTTTTTTTAGAGATAGATATTATGGTATTGCTATTTTTCGAGATTTAACCCTATAGCCTGGATGAGGGGGGGGGGGGTGGGGGGTGGGGGGGGGGGGGGGAAGGGGGACTAATTTGGCCCCCCCTTAAAACATTTTTCACAATAACTATTTAAAGCGAAGACATTCTGCGCTGAAATTTCATGACTTTTTTCCTTCACATCTCGCGCAACAACGCCCGGGCATGCAGTTCCTATGCTACACATAATTTTGTACATGTACTTGCACATCGGACCCAAAATAGCTCAAAAACGTGGTTTCTTGTAGAATTTCAATACAAATTGTGTATTAGCTAATATTTTTAAATGTATTATTATATCTGCTTTCACAGATTGAAATCTATTTCGTTTATGCTAGTTATGATCGCATAAGTGTTGCCAACAAATTTCATTGAAAAAACAATAAAAATGAAAAGGTCGAAAAACAGAGAAATTAAAAAAACAATGAAATACATAACTTAATTTTGATACTGGATTTTTTTTTAAAGTACGCTTGTTAAGAATAATACATAGAGTGTCTAGATCAAAAGAACAGCACATTTCGAGCTGTTTTGAGTGATTTAGAGCAAAAAAGGTCTAATTTCATGCTTAAATTAGCATAATTAGCATAATCGATTAAACAAAATATTTTTCAGAGAGATTAATATACGATTTTGGAGATTATGTTGCAGGTGACGATTTCATCACGATCAGGCAGTTGAGGGGCGAGATCTCGGGGGGGGGGGGGGGGGGGCTAAATTAGCACCCCCCCCCCCCCCCCCCCCCCTTTGACACTGCATAGCCCGGGCTATATAGGGTTTTAAAAAAATATATATATGACCTTTCAAGAGATTAGGTCATAGTATCATTAGATAAAACGATTATTATTCCAAGAATTTGCCACTATATGTTTATATAACTGGATGAAGGTAATAACAACCTATCTAGCTGGCTGATCATAAACTTTGATATTTTAGCACACTGTTTCTTACATCAGGGCTATAATACATTTCCTTTGTGTGTTTTAACAGAAGATTCAACAGTGAGATGGCCTATATGCGATCTACTGATAATGGCCAAACAACCAACTGACAGACCACAGCTTGAGGAGCATGCTTGCAACACAGAGGATGAAACATTCAGACAGGTACATGTTTCATTAATATGTCCCTTAATTAAGACAAAGATATTGTGAACCATATTTAGTATTAAATGTATTTTAATCGTTATTTACAACTTGAGTTGCTTTCTAAAAAAAAAAAATGTAAATCATCTACAATGCTGCATGACTAACACACTCAGCTTAATTGCATCTTGAGTGCAACATTATTCCCTAACAGAATTTACACTCTGTATAGTCTTCACACAAGATCTAGCCCCTAATATATATACATGTAAGCCCTTGCATAATTCCAGTCATTACAGTAATTACAAGTCATGCCGAGTATTTTGGGGTCAGGTCATGTCAGGTAAAGATTAGCTTTGGGTACTAGTGATTGCTATACGCTTGTGCATTAGTTGCAAAAGTCTTCCCAAATTTTTGTTGTTTTTGTTGTTTCTTGTTTTTTTTTTTTTCTTAAACATCAATGTGAGCACCTCAAAAAATTGTAGTTATCTGCATTTACGTAATCGTAGGTATCGCACATCTGCATTTCTGCATTGAATTGCTACAATACACAGACAATGGGAAAATCGTCAATTTGCACGTTACCCGATGGTCAAAACTTTTTATATTTGGCATCAAAAGATGCGCAAGACTCTATGCTATAAAGTCATGAAAGCTCCCGGCACAAAAAAAAAAATATCCTTAAACATATCCCGGTGAACGTACAGCCCTTTTAGGGTTAATTGAAAATCAAAAAATACAAAAATAGTAGAAGTTTCAACAATATTTTCTGATTTTATAAAAGAAAATTATTTATTAGGTTTCAGAAAGAATTACTATAATAATATGTTTATATGTTGTAAATAAAGTGTACATAAGGAATTGTCTTGAATCACTGATAATGTATGTAGTGGCACTACACTATTCGTTTTCAATTCACTTTCTTATTTTATTTATTTTACTTTCTTTTTCTTTTTGTTAGGTTCACATAGGACCCAAAGTAAAGGAACAGAGGACAGAAGTTAGGGAGAGAGACATGGTGGCAACATATCTCCCAGAGTACTCGACACACTGGCCTCAAGTTGGCTGCATTCGCAGTGTACATGAAGACAAGTCCCTACAGATCGAGTGGTACACAGGAACCTTGACTTCTAAGTGGAAGGAGGTAAAGGTACCCGTCAAAGGACAAAAGGGCAGGAAACAGCTTTGGGTTGAGACTATTGATTCTAGTTCTGTGATTCTCCCTCCTTTCTCACTGACTGCTGGAGAAAAACTTCCTCTTCAAACAGTGAATGGTTTGAGAGAGAAGCACAGTAGCTATTTTCAGTAGCTTTGTAGATCCTAGCTTAATTGGGCCATTGTAATTGCCTTAGCTATCAAATAATTGAGCAAAATAGTAGGCCTATTGGTTTCAATAAAATTGGAGTAATATTTTTTGGGGGTGGGGGCTGTGAAGCACAAGTGGAGGAGCTTTTTAATTTCACCAGAGGGTCCTTAGTACAAATCTTAGTTGCATGAGATTTACAATCTATATGATTTAAACAGATGTAATTTTATCTTTTTTAATATTACTGTAATATTTTGAATTGAAAACTTACAAGCTTATTCCGCTGCCAGACATGGCCGGATCAGAAAATGTACAAGTAACGGATGGTACTTTTGTTTAATCCGTCATGCGGCTGTCACACTTGAGGAACGGATGTCGTTTTTTGGCATCGGTTGATATCCGTTAAAATGGTTTCATGTCCTTTTTGTCTCGCCTGCGTAGCAGGAGCCAGGCATAGGCGTCACTTTTTACACCGGCGGTGTCGGCGTCAACAATTATGTTGTACACCCAATAACTTTCTATATCTTCGAGCTAGGATCACCAAATTCTTACCAGTGGTACATTTCTTGAAGACTCAGGTCAAGTTCGAATATGGGTCATGGTCGACAAAGTTCAAAGGTCAAAAGGTCAATGAACTTAATATACAAAGCTGTACTTATGCTGTACACACAATAACTCTCCACAGCTTTGAAGTAGAATCGTGAAATTCATACCAGTGGTACATCTCTTGAAGACTCAGATCAAGTTTGAATATGGGCGATATCCGACAAAGGTGAAAGGTCAAAAGTTGTTGTTGTTGTTTTCCAGTTTTTACGGCACTGTCAAAAAGTCTATGAACTTTTTATTAAAAGCATAGTACACACAATAACTTTCCATAGTTTTGATCAAGGATTGCCAAATTCACACCAGTGGTACATCTCTTGTAGACTCGGGTCAAGTTCGAATATGGGTCACTCGTGTTCAACAAAGTTCAAAGGTTAAAAGGTCATTGAACTTAACATACAAAGCTGTATACACACAATAACTTTCCACAGCTTTGAAGTAGGATCGCCAAATTCATACCAGTGGTACATCTCCTGTCTGGTAAAAACTTATACGATTCAGAGAACAAGTGTCATGTATAAACTTATACAATTTAGAGAAGAAGTGCCATGTATAAACTTATACGCTTTAGAGAACAAGTGTCATGTATAAACTTATACGCTTTAGAGAAGAAGTGCCTTGTATAAACTTATACGCTTTAGAGAACAAGTGTCATGTATAAACTTATACGATTCAGATAACAAGTGTCATGTATAAATTTATACGATTCAGAGAATAAGTGTCATGAATAAACTTATACGCTTTAGAGAACAAGTGTCTCGTATAAATCTATACGATTCAGAGAACAAGTGTCATGTATAAATTTATACGCTTTAGAGAACAAGTGACATGTATAAATTTATACGATTCAGAGAACAAGTGTTATGTATAAACTTATACGCTTTAGAGAACAAGTGTCATGTATAAATTTATACGATTCAGAGAACAAGTGTCATGTATAAATTTATACGATTCAGAGAACAAGTGTTATGTATAAACTTATACGCTTTAGAGAACAAGTGTCATGTATAAATTTATACGATTCAGAGAACAAGTGTCATGTATAAATTTATACGCTTTAGAGAACAAGTGTCATGTATAAATTTATACGATTCAGAGAACAAGTGTCATGTATAAACTTATACGATTCAGAGAACAAGTGTCTGGTATAAACTTATACACTTTCGAGAAGAAGTGCCATGTATAAACTTATACGCTTTAGAGAACAAGTGTCAAGTATAAATTTATACGATTCAGAGAACAAGTGTCATGAATAAATTTATACGCTTTAGAGAACAAGTGTCATGTATAAATTTATACGATTCAGAGAACAAGTGTCATGTATAAATTTATACGCTTTAGAGAACAAGTGTCATGTATAAATTTATACGCTTTAGAGAACAAGTGTCATGTATAAACTTATACGCTTTAGAGAACAAGTGTCATGTATAAATTTATACGATTCAGAGAACAAGTGTCATGTATAAACTTATACGCTTTAGAGAACAAGTGTCATGTATAAACTTATACGATTCAGATAACAAGTGTCATGTATAAACTTACACGTTTTTAAAATCTCATTGATATGTATTTAGTTGATTAATTCATTGAATTAATCAATATATATGTATTTGAATTTTGATACAGTATACATGTACATGTAACATATATTGATGGACAAATAAAGGATACCAATGAATATTCATTGGTTTTATTTAATTGGAATCAGTTGTGTAATGCAGTTCAATTTAATGCTCTGAAAACAGTGACTAAGTTAGAGTTTGCAGAGAGTGTTGACATGTGTTAATGAAAAGAAGCTTGATTCATTATTTTTGTAAACCTTTCTTTCCACCTGATATTAACAATTACACATTTTTTGCAAGTTATCTTTAGCTTTTTGATAAACATAAGGCATCAATTATATTGGAAAAATAAAGAAAATATGTGAAATTGGCAGTCCATAATATGCTTTTTTTGTCCAGATTGGAATAAATTATTGTTATATGTGCACGAGCAAATGTCACGAGTATTCCTCGATGATGGGTGCAGGATTGCACCTTTTAAAGGGTGCAGGATTGAACCCCTTAAAGTGCTGCTATTGCATCGGTTTGCACCCCTAAAGGAGCAGGATTGAACCATTAAGGGTACTAACGTGTCTCCTAAAAGGTGCATTCTGGCACCCTCCTAAAGGGTGCAGGATTTAACCCCTAAAGGTGCTGATATTGTTGCATTGGTTTGCACCCCTAAAGGTGCAGGATTGAACCAAAAAGGGTACTAACATTTTCCCCAAAAGGTTCAATCTGGCACCCTTTCGAAGGGTGCAGGATTGCACCTTTAAAAAGGGTGCAGGATTTAACCCCTAAAGGTGCTGCTATTGTTGCATCGGTTTGAACCCCTAAAGGTGCATAGTTGCACCATTTTTTCTTAGTGTGTACTGCAGAATGAAATTCCATTAACAAATGCGTAATTCAGTAGGAAAAGAACAATGTATGAATTACTTCAAACTTAACAAAGATAAAGACCCAGTGAATAGGTCGGTCCACCAACTTCATGAATATACTCCCCCCCCCCCCCGCCGGTACCAGCAACAAGCCACATCAACCTGTACCTAACAATTACACCTCAATTCTTGGAATCCAGCTTGGAATTAGCTTGCATACCTTAGCTGATGCCACGTAGGGCAAACCATGGGCGAGCTTCCAGGTTGTTAGGAACAACCCCTGTCAAGAAAGCATGCATGCATGCATACAATTTAAGCAAGCCAAGTAAACAGGTCTATAATTGTATAAGAAAATAGGATCACTAAAAATAGGGAGTTGATTGGTAATTCAAATGTAAAAGAGTAACATGCACTTTTTAAAATGTATTTCTATTGAGGAAGAAACTGCATGCATGTTGTTAACTTTTCACAACAGAGTATAACAAATTACAAATTACGTATAACATGTATAATGTGACAAGTTCCTGATTAACATATCATATCTTTCTTTAAAATTATTTATAGCATGAAGTCTTAGTGTTAAACCATTTTATAAAAGGTAGATGTACAACTCGGTGAAGGAGGACATTGGTTATAGACACCTGTCATGAGCAAGTATTAATGAATTCAACCGTAATGACCTACATCATAAAACATAAGAAAAAAAGGGAATAAAAAAGAAATAAATATATTGAACACATGTGGAAGTAATCCTTTCAAGAGGGCAAACAAAGAATCACCTCCATGACTTTAGCTGTGATTATTCTAAAAGGCACAAAGAAGGATTTATCTATGCTTAAAAGATCTGTGGGTCTTTGGGGTCATCTGAATCATGTGCTAACTACGAACTAGTTGATTATTTACAAAACTTGTTTCGAAGTACACTTTTTGTGAAATCCTCATTTAGGGTGTATTTTGGCTTCAGAAGAAATCCTCTTTTAGGGGGTGTCTGGAAAACGCGGGCTTACAGTATTTATACATGACTGAGACCCCCGGGCCTAGGACTCCAGTGCGGAGTTGGAATTTCGAACACTCAAATTAAGCTGATTGAATCTTTGCGCAGCACAAAACGTACGACTATACGGTACAAGAGTCTGAAAATCAGAATTTTTTCTATGCATACTTTTCGTTACGCGTTGCGAAAATTCCTATCGGTCGATATAATTCCATATAAAGGCAGTTACCAGTTCTAATCCTTTAGGGGAGTTTATAGTATAGTATTAATGACTGCTTTGAGAGAAATAGTTGTTTTTATACGCTCAAGGGAAGGTTAGAATTGTGCTATTGCCCGAGGCGTGCCGATGGCAATAGCCCAATTGTAACCTTCCCGAGAGCGTATAAAAACAACTATTTCTCGAATATTAAAGCAGTCATTAATACTTTTATATGCCGAAAACAAAAGAGTCAACTAATGACACCACCTTGGCCTTTCTCTAGTTTATCTGCACGGTTGTTTTTTACGAGTGTATCTTTGAGAGTAGACTAGATCTAGATTCTAGTCTAAGCAAGATATTTTTACAATTTTGGGGTGGGCCGGCCCTGTGGGTAATATGGAGAAAAACCTGCGCTTACACCTCACTCATTGAGTATCACCTTCAGGATCACAACAAATAAAGGTTTGAATCTCGAATTGAAAACAAAAACTTGACTTTTTTTGCATGGTCGCGCAATGCACGTAGACTGCATAGAGACTGTATTGCGTGCAAACTCCATGGGAAGAACTTAGCACACAACATCGGGTGCGCGATCACCCTGACTACAGATCTATTTTCGTCTACAGTCAGAAACATCTTTGGGGATTGAGTTCCAATCACAGGGAAATTATGTCATACTGATTTCATTACCTTATTTGTTTTTACTGGCCATAATAGTGAAAAGAATCCTTAAAACGGGTATTGTGATTTGTATCTGGTAATTAAGAGTAAACATCTGAAAAATATTGACAGGTAATTTATTTTAAAATTAAAAGAAACCAAGGAGGGCAATGGAGTAAAAGTACAAATCAAAAATATTAAGAGATTCAATTTTCTAAACAGTGGGGCAGAATGGTCACGATAATGACATCCAAGGCATATGCGTAGGGCTTTTTTTGCAATTTAAATAATTTATCTAACTTAGTTCGACTACAATTCCCCAAACGGCAACACAATAATTTAAATATGAGAACATGAATGAATTATAAAGTAGTATAAATGCTGAAGGTGGAAGCGAGTCTTTTAATCTGTATAATATACCAATACATTTAGATACCTTTTGAGTTACTCTGTTGACATGAGTGTCCCATTGCATATTAAAATCAATAAAAACACCAAGAAAATTAACAATATTGACCTTATTTAATGGAACCTCATCTATTTTATAAACAAATTATCAAGCGAATTAGTGGGATTTGACTGCCTTTGGAAGAAAAGTTATGTAATTTGTTTTACTAGGATTTATCAACAATTTATTTGATTTGAACCATTTTGTTACTTTGTCTTATTCAGTATTGATATTATTTTGTAAGTTATGAGTGTTAGGTTGGGTGTTAATTAAAGTGGTATCGTCAGCGTACATAATGTAATATATATGTCAGAAGAATGTGTAAGATCATTAATGTAAATTAAAAACAGTAGAGGACCTAGGATAGAACGCTGGACCACCGCTGCTTCGCGAGCTTTGCGCGGGCGGTGATTAAACGTTGCACAAACTTTGGTGGAGCGGTTGTAAGCGTTTTACGAGCGGACACGGGATTGCTGGAACGGTGTCGGGCGTTGAAGCAGCGATCCATTGCGGTGATGAACTTTGGTTTGGCGTTGGTATGGAGGTGTCACCGCTAAACCAACGCTCGCTACCGCTCGCTACCGTTAAACCAACGCTAAAGCAACGCCGGCTTCAGGTAGCGGTGCACCGCTAAGGCAACGCCCGTGTTTTCGATTTGTTTCCCATTTTGTGCGCGGTGACGAGCGTTGTCGAAATTCGGCCCCCTCTCCCTACCGTTCAAGGAACGCTCCAACAAAGTTCGGGCGGTGTATTACCGCGTTCAGCCGATGCATGCATGTACAAACGAAGTGCGCTCAAAATAAACGTATGAGTAATGATAATGAGGAGGAGGAGGAGGAGGAGAGGGAGGAGGATGATACTAATACTACTACGGTTACTACTGTTATATTACTACTACTGCTTCTACTATTAAAACTACTTCTAATACTAACAATACTATTAATGATGACAATAAGAGGAAGAAGAAAATAAATGAGAAGAAGAAGAAAGAGAAGAAGAAGACAAAATCACATTCTATATGTAGTCCGGTTCTTTTCTTATCTACCAACTTCACATTAGGTTTTATACAAAGTGGTAATTATAGCAATAGACGTATGATGACAAACATGACCATATGATGATAAGGAAGATAATGATAACATTACTGATGATTATATCTCACCCAGGGGCGTACGCAGGGGGGGGGGGGGTTTGGGGTTCAAACCCCCCCCCCTTTGGTATTTTTATGTATGTAAACCCCCCTAAAAAAACCTAAACACCCCCCCCTTTGGTTTTGTTTTGTTTTTATTTTTTTTTATTATTTAAAAAAAAAAATTATACCCACGGCTAATGACCTAAATAAGGTGACCTTACCCCCCCCCCCCCCAACGAAGAAAAATGTCAAATTTTGAAATTTCGAGACCTAAAAAAAAAAAAAAAAAAGTGTCCGCTTACCCCCCCCCCCAAGTTACAAACACTGTACACAGAAAGATGTATATGGGACTACACGAACACGTGGCGTATAAAGCCGGCCCCCCGATTTTTACGATGTTACATGCATATTTAGAATATGAAGGCATTTTAAGAGCCATGCTTTTCAGGGACATGTCTTATCTGATGTTCTTCCACACTTGCATAATAAGAATGAGTAACGCTCACAAATTATTTTTCACCTCTTCCCAGAACTAAACCTTCTCTTTAACTGGTACCAGTTTAATCCAGTTGCAACCAGTAGAATAAACTGGCACATATTCCAGTTCAGTTAACTTGATTCAACTGGTACCAGTTGATTTCAGTAGATACCAGTTGAAAATCAAACTGGTTTTAACTGTTTTTTTTAACTGGGTTACTACATGTAACTGGGCAAACGTAAGTCGGGCAACATTATTATCCAACAATAGGGTTATATTCTAATATTAGAGGTGTCGTGGTCTAGTGGATGTGTCACACGACTGTGGATCACAAGGCCCGTTGTTCGAGTCTCGCCGCGGCGCTAATGTCCTTTTGCATATAATATTTTATCCAACTTATTTGCCCTGTCTAATATGATACACATTATGGTGAGAATTAGATGAATTTCTGATTGGGTAAAATTTTGTTGGATAAAAGTTGGGTATTTTCTTTTTATCCAACACTAGGTAAATCATGCAGAATCTTCAATTTACCCAACAGTTGGTTGGAGACATAATCGCCCTAATGTTGGGTAAAAATTGGGCAATATTTTGCCCAATATTTTTTATAGTGCAATGCGCAGACTCTGTTTTTAGAACCAGTAACCTGATCGACGAGCAAATATGACGTTAGCACTTTGGTATAGAAACTTGTTTTTTTTTATCAGGAAGAAAAGGTAACCAATTTGAGTCCCAGCACACTCAAGTTTTGAGTGAAATTAGTCGCCCTTGACATGTAAGTGATTGGACTTAAGAGTGGAGTGATATATTTTCTAATCACTCTACCAAAGCACCGTTAACATGAATAACCTTTCCGCATCCTATGTCTATTTGTCGCTCAATAAAATGAGAGTGTGCATCTTTCTGTATGACCTTATTCAAATAACGATGAGAAAAATCCAATAAAGTTTAGTCTTGCGCGTGACTGCCCGCTCCTATACACACGCACACACGCCCACACACACACGCGAGCACACATACACAAATGTTTGTCATTGTATTACAAAAATCATATTGTTTTCAAATGTACAAAGCATTTCCGGATATGCTTTTGACCATGAAACTATTATACTTTCTTTCTGTATTGTATTCTTCTTTTTTTCAACTTCAACATCTGCCAATCAATGCCAAATATAATGATATAAGTTTTAAATGTCAGTTACTGCAGAGGTAAGATGGTACGTGTAATAATGATACATAGATATGTTTACATTCGGTTAAGATATACGAAACTATGTAATGGTTATATTCAAAGGTGATGTACATGTAAGAAATATATTTAAACCTTTGTAAACTGCAATGTAGATGCAATAAAGAATAACCTAAATTTGACTTAAAACAAAGGTTCCATCAATAATGAAGCGACTTCGTATATTGTATGCATTTTGTTGTTTGAAAGAGATGCTGAATGGTTCTCAGAAGAAACTTCTCAACATTTAAAGAAAAAAAAAATATTCATTTGGTCTATTTCCTTTTCTAATCGATGTCAGAAACATCAGCAAGACGCAACTAACATTTGACGTTTACAGGTATGATGTAGTTCTCTCTCTCTCTCTCTCTCCACCCTCTGTCTGTCTGTCTGTCCTCCCACCCTCTCTCTCTCTCTCTCTCTCTATCTCACAATCTTTTACATTTTGTTTAATCATGTCTGCTTATTTCACAATATCACCAGTTTCCTGTTTGATATCTTTGGATGATTACGTCTGTGAATCAACAGATCAAAGAAACCATTATCATCATCATCAAAATATCGTAATGAGATAGACAATGGACGGGTATTACTTTAGTTTCTGAAGATGTTTGTATTTAATTGATAAACTGAATATATAGAGATCTCCCTGCCTCATCTGTTTCTCTCTCTCTCTCTCTCTCTCCCTCTCTCGTATTTTCTATACTGCTTCAATCTCTATCTCTCTCTATGAATATGCCTGCTCCATGCTTATTCTTTTCTCCCCCTCTTTCTATCTTACTCTCTCTCTCTCTCTCTCGTATCCTCTTCTCTATAAGATTTCCACAATCTCTCTCTCTACCTCTCTGATATGCCTGCTCCATATCTATATCTCTCCCCATCTCTCTCTCCTTCTCTCTCCCTTCTACATTTCATAGTTACCCCTCTCACGACATGAACTAAAGTAAATTACCTGAGGAGGAATTATTACGTCATTCCATTTAATGAGACCCTTTTGTGCACAATGTGTCTGAGCATGAAGCAGCTGATCAAAAATTTGACAATTTACAATCGCAACATACTGTTTAGATCATTGATTCCTATTTATGTATACACCTCCATGGTTTCCTTTGCACGTATTTCTCTACATAAATTATGGAGCACATGTACAAGATTGTGCTCTTTAAAGGTGAAATTCAAAGAAAATTACAAATATGTCAACTATTATGTATCACTAGAAACTGGTAAGCTAACAGATGGCCATCGTACAAGTTTTAGGACAACCACATATCGGGTGATTTATAAAAATACAAATACAACACCTCCATAGCAGCTGGGATATACGAGAGATTTACCGGAAAAATAACGATGTTTTAATGACGTCACTATATGGACCAATACTGCCCAAGCAGACGACATCCCATAAAGAATAAACATAATTGCAAAGCTATTTTTTGTTAAATTATAATGAGTTTAGTGTATACAAATGTTATGGCATGTCAAACCATTCAAAAGGGATATGACCCGATTTTGATAATTAAAATCTTTTGCTTGTAAATACACAGGATATGGGTTATTTAACAATCAAAGAAACCAGACTTTCAAATTGAAAACCCCCCGTAATGATATTAAGGACGGCATTTGTTCCCTCTTGAAACGCCGAACATACCGCGTTGTGTGTAACTGAATATACAATGGCGTCTTATTTTGTTTACAAGCGACAGATTCCTTTATTTTTGTATCGCTGCATTTGTCATCAAAATAAAACCATGCGCGGGGTTTAGAGTGAGGCAATCGATTATAAATTTTGCCTGACGGTAGTGAAGTAAGAGAAAGAACTCAAGAGAAGATGAAAACACAGGCACTGAAAATGTGTGAGATGTCATAGGACATCGTCTGCTTGCGTAAATCATGTCCATACTGTGATGTCACACATCTCAGCAGCGTTCGGAAAGCTATTCAGGTGCTTTGCCGGGGCTGTATTTAAGCGTTTTGTAATTTGTAATAATCATTACTTCGAATGTTTCCAAGCATTTAATTTTGACAACCTCGTCGAATCAAAGTTTCAACTTTGCAATAATGAAAAGAAAGTTAGTTTTTAAAATAAATGAATATCTACTTTAATGCATCATATCAACAATTAAATGTCTAGTGAATTGACGAACCTGTTGTCAACACAAAACTTTATTGGGCTTCATGTAATAAAGCATATTGATACTTTACTTTTGAAACGAGATTCAAAATGGATTAGATATATATATTGATTTTTTAAATATTTTAGAGGCAAGGTTGTGAATTCGTTTGGGTTAGGATTAAGGTCAGTGATGGCTGATCACCGATAATTTTTTTTTTCTCGCATCGATTTGACAAAGGTCTCAACAAACAGAGAAGACGTCTGACCACAAGCACATGGAAAAGACCCAGCTAGTATGCTTCTCGAACTTCTCGATGCGCTTATTTCCCATGAGCTGTAATAAAGAAAAGGAAAAATATAAAGATTTATTAAACATATAATTATCTTCTAAGGTATTTTTTTGCTGTATCCTTACAATGCGCATCCACCGATTGCATTTCAGAAACAGTAGTGTTGTATGATATGGTGTGATTCTGCTAGCGGGATAATGAAGATGTGTATAATATATGCACTCTTAAAGGAGTGTAGAGTTTGGTACAATTTTGAATATAAGAGGTAAAAATGGGAAGATGCATGTTTGTTTAAACATTACCCAGTGTTGGTAAATTGTTATCCAACAAACATGCATGGTTCCTTTCTTCTCCTCTTATGAGTAAAATTTTAACCAATCCTTTAAAAATTATGAAGATACATATGGGACAAATATGGATTGGATAATTCTCTCAATTATAATTGAAATAACGATGGTTGTTCGAGCCTGACTTGAAGGAAGTGAAACATGCCCTTCATAATGTTATTTAAAAAAAAAGTTATATACAAAGTCTTTTTGACCGAAATTATCCGCACTTAAAAGCCTTCTTGTGTCAAGCTTGTCGAGTACTCCTTAATTTGTAGTCTTTAAAACAACACACTAATTTATAATTACAATGCCGGTGATCATGACCATCGTCAATATTACCAATAACATTGTTTATGCCTGTACTGCACATCTACGAATCATATATCAGCGTTAAAGGTAAAGACCAGTGTTGGAAACGCCCCAATTTCAAAAAAATAAATGGAAGCTCTTATTACCAATCATGTGAAAGAATATGTTTTGACTAATACATGATGATACAAATTTTGCCGGGAAACCGCCTACTAATTGATATATTTGGTAAATTAGTTTATCTATTGGTGATTGAGAGATAAACGCACGTGTCGCGCAAGTGTGCGTATAGTCCTATATACATCTTTCTGTGTACAGTGCTTGTAACTTCACGAAGACTGGGCCAAATTTCTTATCATTTTGATGATTCCAGAACCTTGCAGTACACACCAATACTTATATGCTAGATGATCAACCTTTTCTGATCGATTCCACAACGTTTCTTTCACAATGCAATGCATGACCATAACTGGTCTTTATCTTTAAAAGTATTGTTATCATCAACTTAATCATTACGTTAAAAATGTCATCGATCATTTTGAGGCTGGTAACGGGGGTGTATAGATTACAGCGGAAGAAATATTATCTTGCCGACTTTACAAGTTTGTCTTCCTTGACTTTTCTCATTTTCATGACTACGTGATAGAGATGTCGAATCGAAAAATTGAGAGGTGGATTATTATCATTTATAGAAGGAGTGCATTCTATGTCGTATGCATTTTTCTTTAGATTTGGAAATATTGTTCATACCTCCGCCACTCAGACACAAATTTCTGTCATTTCCACTCAGACCGTCACAATTTCCATCCTCTGTAACTGCAATACAAAAATAAAAGACAACAAAATAACCGAAACAATAATAAATCAATAAGTCAAATCTAATCAAACAAAACTTGGTTGGTAATTAAAGTTATCACGAAATATCATAGGCCAGGATAAGAAGTGATAAAAAGTATCTTTCTAAAAGTGCAAACTTTCTACAAATCTGGTCGGATTATGTCAAAACATCATTGCCATGTTGGCACATTTCAATAGGTGACCGCACAAGCATACGACTATTGGAATTGCTTTAGGTTAAAACAAAAAATCGTATTCGTTTAGTTGGTTAATAACATTATAAATAAATTGCTTACCGCTGATATGGTTCTCCTCGACACTCAACGCATTGGAATCGTCTATCTTATCTTCCTGGACTAAAACACTTGCTGTCACGGCCAAGGCAATCAGAAAGTACAGAGCAATCATGGTTTTTGACGCCATTTTCAAAGTCTAAGGAAAATAGAATAAACATGTCATACATCTTGATCATTTGGTCAAAGTTACGGTGACATTGCAACACAATTAAGAATGTCAGCATAGAATAGTGACGTACTGAAACCGTCCTTTTACCACTCATCAAGAATGAACAGAAAGCCGAAATCGAACAATATGATAACGGAAACTGAAGGAACAAATTAAGCCAAAAATAACGGGCAGCGAGACGACAGGCTGCCCTAAAATACGGGAATTGCGGTTTACTGTGATGAATGCAAGGCGGAAGGCTTCCTACATTCAATCATATTCTCCGCTTTCTGAAATCAAACAACTGAGTATGTTTTGATTGCCCTATTAAAAGACGTTGTTCCCGTTCCCTTCTGCACTGCTGTCTTTACCCCCACCCTCCTTGATAATGCGATGATAACGATTCAACGAATAGTTCCGTTTCCCAAAGAATAGAAGTAGGAGAATGTAATGTCTTTAACATGCAATCATGGCACAGAAATATTTAGAAATTGAATTTAATGAATGATCTAAAAACAGTGCTTGACATGTATACTACCTTGAAACATTACTCATACTTACGTAAAGCTAATCTCAGTGAGCTCTGGTATGGGAATCGTATTTTGAGAGAAAATTGCTACGATTTATTCTGGATTGTTTATCCTGCAGCAGATTTTCTTATCTTCATATGCTTATTTCTTAGCCACTATACATTTGTTACCAAAATTATTTTGCACATGTCATTTATTTGTAATATTGAACTTTCTGTGTAAATTTCGTTGGATTCTGTGAGAATTTTTTGTCTATATTTACCAGAACTCAAGATTATCTTTAAACTTACCTTCCCAAAATATTGACTACTTTTAAAACACTAACTGTTTCAAATTCATGCTTGGGTATGAGCCATTATAATTTGAGCATGTTTGTTTGGTAAAATGTACCCGAAATTGGGTAAACATACATTACCTAGTGGTGGTATAAAGTATTCCCAATAAACAATTGTGTTTTTTAACCTCCTATTTGTACCAATTTACTCAATTTTCTAAAAGGGGAAGTCCCCCTGATATTGAGTTGTTAAAACAAATGAAAACAGAAGAATGAGAGGAACGGGTCAGTGAAAGTTTGAGCAAAAACCGATTAAAAATAAGAAAGTATTGAGTTTTTGAAGATTCAATCAATCAAACACGGTCATCACCCATTTTCCCTGTACTAAACGACTTTACAAACTTTAAAAGTTTATAAATTCCATCAAAAAATGTTCAATCATACATTCACCCTGAATATAATCGTTGCAAATATGTTTTAAACATCCAGAAATGTATGAAACCAATCTATTCTGTCATCAAAAACTGAGAAAATGAAAGTTCATGAAATTTTCTGTAAAGACCAAATTGGAGAGGGGTTCGCAAGATATGTCACAGTGTTGCAAACTTTAGGAAAGTAGATGTAAGTCAGTGTGATTAGCGAGTCTGTGTAATATTCAGTATGAGTATTAATGAGGATTAATGCCTTACAAAGGACATCTAGCGCCCTTTAGTGTTACGAACATGGGACCTCCCGGTTGCGAGTTTTAATACTGGGCCATCTCACTCATTAGAATTACAAAAGCAAAGCTCCTGATTAATCTGCACTAAAAGCCCGCTGCACAAGAGGCGAAGAAATGTCTGGAGAAATGCAAACCTACGCTCCACAACTGAATTTACTCTAATTATTCCCAAATCCAGACTCTCAACTATACCGAAAAAATGTTTTACAGTGGCTGCTTAAAAACATCCCTCTTTCCATCAAAGAATTAACCTTTCTTACCATTTTCAAAAGATCCCTTAAAAAATACCTCTTTCCTCAGTAATAAAGTATGATTGACCTATTTATGAGTTTTAAGTTTCTCTCTTCACATTCTGTTACTTGGTAAGCGAAAAAGTCCTTTTTGTTTTAGCGCTCCTAAATAATCGATATCATTATCAGTACAATCCCAAACTGACGCAATCAGAAAGACGACTCATGTGCAACAGGCATAACGTAAGGGCTGTAGGGCCTACCTGATTTCGATGCGGTATTCGAGCAGAATTCTGTGAGATGATGATATACTTTCTCGTAGCTTGATGTGACGGTGTGTCTCTATCCAGCTTTCTGTTGAAGTACTGTCTAGATAGCATCTAGTTTTATTATAGAATATCACATCCTGCCATGATCATCTGCTCGTAACCAACAAAATAATCGCATAATTGGATATAGTATTGCTGGTAGATAAAACTTTCAAAAATTGTAATAAATATGACCTCGGAACTTTTTTTTGTATTATTTTTTATCCAAAATTGTAATCATGGTCAATGTCATCATTCTGGCATCCAGGGGCGGCGATTTATTTTCATGACCGGGGGACGAAATGCGAGGGACGAGGGAGCAGTGGCGTAATGAGCAAAAACGTTGAGGGGGGGAGAGCAGAAAAAAAACTCGGCATCACCACCACTCTTACATGTTACGCAGGCCCTGCCAACGTTTTTCAAAGTGGGGAGGGGGGCTAAAGTATTTACGATCAGATAGAGCACAGCGAGCAAAGCAAGTGGAGCGTAAATTGGCGTGGGGTCCAGGGACAAAGCCCCGGCGGGGGGTCAGGGGCGGAGCCCCCCGAAACTGAGGGGTTTTAGGCATTTAATTAAGGCAGATGAGCATCAAGGGGGGCGGAGCCCCCCGGAAGTTCAGGGGTTTTAGGCATTAAATTAAGGTCAGATGAGCATCCATGGGGCGAAATAGATTGTATAAAGAAGAATGCGAAACATATCACTAACCAAGAAACTATACTTAGATAAATCGTAAAGTACTATGAATGTTTGTACTAAAAAAGCCCGATGGAGCTACACTGTCGGAAATTAATAATTATTTAGATTCAATCGAACTCCCGACTTTAACGGACGATGAAGGAATGTCATGTCATGGATTGGTTACTGAAGAAGAATGTCGGCAGGCTATTGTATCCATGAAAAACAACAAGTCACCTGGCAGTGATGGTTTATCTGTAGATTTTTAAAAATGTTTTTGGGACGACGTAAAATATCTGGTTATAAATGAGGGTTTTCAACAAAAGAAACTATCTGAAGCCCAAAGATTAGCTATTCTAACTTTGTTATATGAGAAAGGGAATAAACAGAGTTTGGACATCTGGAGACCAATATCTTTACTGAACACTGACTACAAGATCTTAGCTAAGGTGTTATGTAAAAGACTGAAAATGTTATGTGTAAATTGGTATCCTTTGATCAGACAGGTTACTTGAAACAACGCTCTGCTATGCAAAATTTACGTTTAGTTCAAGATATTATTGAATATTGTGAATCCTGTCATTCGCCAGGTATATTTCTTTTTCTTGATTTAAAAAAAAACGTTTGATGTAGTTAATCATGATTTTCTGTTTCAATTATTAAATAAGCTCAAGTTCAAAGAATCATTCATTGGTTGGATCAAAGTAATTTATGCTAATGTGATAGGAAGTGTGATAAACAATGGTTGGGTTTCTCAAAAATTCGAAATAAGACGAGGAATAAGGCAAGGCTGCCCGCTTTCTGCGTTACTATTCATCCTTTGTTGTTGAAGTAATGGCCTTAAAAATCAAGCAAAACAATGAAATACATGGTATCACGGTCGTCTCTGCAAATAACGGTATGTCAAAAGTTTTTAAAATATCACAATTAGCTGATGACGCTGTCCTTTTTT
The DNA here is from genome assembly GCA_035222895.1 of Strongylocentrotus droebachiensis. Classification (NCBI taxonomy): domain Eukaryota; kingdom Metazoa; phylum Echinodermata; class Echinoidea; order Camarodonta; family Strongylocentrotidae; genus Strongylocentrotus; species Strongylocentrotus droebachiensis. The sequence goes on from JAVYIG010013159.1 coordinate 41,644, forward strand.
TTTAAATTCCATTGAATCTGCTAACATTTCACTTGAAGAAGTCAGAAGGTTTGGACATTTTGCTGGGCCAAGCTTAAATGTCATGAAAACAAATGCAATAACAACGACACCTCAAATAGAGTTTATACAAGATTTAAGAAGGATTGATAATCCAGTCAAGTAATTATGTATATATTTTAACTAGACTAAAAAAGAATGTGATCGACTGAACTGGCCTGTGAAACTTAAAAAGGTTAAATCGATTCAAAAATTCAGGAAGATGAGAAATTTTACCATTTATGGTAAAGTTGTTATAATTAAATCACTTATAATATCACAATTTGTGTATGTTGCTTCAGTATTACCCATTTCTCACAAACTAATTGTTGACTTGAACAAACTAACTTATAATTTCCTTTCGAATTCAAAAAGAGACAAGATAAAGAGATCAGTCTTAATAAATACAACTGAAAATTCAGGTCTAGGTATGATAGACTTGCATTCCAAGTTCCAATCCCTGCATTTAACATGGTTATCGAAGTTTTTTGAAAATAACCAGGATACACCATGGAAATTTATGTTTAAATTCTGGTTTGAAAAAATATGTCCATTGTCATTGATTTTAAAATCGAATTGTTCTCGCAAAGATATGATGATTTTATGTTCAAAATACAATCTACCTGAGTTTTATGTTAATTGTCTCCTATGCTGGAGTGAACTTAAATATATTGACTTTTTGCATGTCGAAAATGTTAGAAATGAAGTGTTATGGTACAACAGTAACGTAACATTTGATAGTAGAACCTTATTTTTTAAAGAATGGTTTACAAATGGTGTTGTACTAGTTGATGATATTTTAGAAAATTGACATTTTAAGACACGAGATCATATTTGTAATGTGCTTGGTTCGAATTCTTTATTGGTTGACTTTATGTATACGAAGCTCAAAATAGCGATCCCTAAAGTTTGGATAAAACAAATTCATGAAGTCAACCAGCATGATGATGACAATAGAGTCATCAATAACCGAGAAAATGAAAGTTCATGAAATTGTCTGTATAGACCAAATTGGAGAGGGGTTCGTAAGATACGTCACAGTGTTGCCAACTTTAGGAAAGTAGATGTAAGTCAGTGTGATTAGCGAGTCTGTGTAATAAGTCAGTATGAGTATTAATGCGGATTAATGCCTTACAAAGGACATCTAGCGCCCTTTAGTGTTACGAACATGGGACCTCCCGGTTGCGAGTTTTAATACTGGGCCATCTCACTCATTAGAATTATAAAAGCAAATCTCCTGATTAATGTGCACTAAAAGCCCGCTGCACAAGAGGCGAAGAAATGTCAGGAGAAATGCAAACCTATGCTCTACAACTGAATTTACTTTAATTATTCCCAAATCCAGACCCTCAACTATACCGAGAAAAACGTTTTACAGTGACTGCTTCGAAAATATCCCCCTATCAATCAGAGAATTAACCTGTCTAACCATTTTCAAAAGATCCCTTTAAAAATACTTCTTTCCTCAGTAATAAAGTATGATTTACCGTTTCATGAGTTTTAAGTTTCTCTCTTCACATTCTGTTACTTGGTAAGCGAAAAAGTCCCTTTTTGTTTTAGCGCTCCTAAATAATCGATATCATTATCAGTACAATCACAAACTGACGCAATCACAAAGACGACTCATGTGCAACAGGCATAACGTAAGGGCTATTGGGCCTACCTGATTTCGATGCGGTATTCGAGCAGAATTCTGTGAGATGATGATATACTTTCTCGTAGCTTGATGTGACGGAGTGTCTCTATCCAGCTTTCTGTTGAAGTACTGTCTAGATAGCATCTAGTTTTATTATAGAATATTTACAGCCTGCCATGATCGTCTGCTCGTAATCAACAAATCCCGCATAATTGGATATAGTATTCATCAACATGCTGGTGGATAAACCTTTCAAATTTGATTAAATATGACCCTCGGAACAAATTGTTTGATTATTTTTTATCCAAAATTGTAATCATGGTCAATTTCATTATTCTGGCATCCAGGCGGCGGCGATTTCTTTTCATGACCGGGGGGGGGGGGGGGGAGACGAAATGCGAGGGACTAGGGAGCAGTGGCGTAATGAGCAAAAACGTTGGGGGGGGGGCAGAAAAAAACTCGGCATCACCAACACTCTATTACATGTTACGCAGGCCCTGCCAACGTTCTTAAAAGTGGGGAGGGAGGGCTAAAGTATTTACGATCAGGTAGAGCAAAGCGAGCGAAGCAAGTGGAACGTAAATTGGCGTGGGGTCCAGGGGAAAAGCCTCGGCGGGGGTTAAGGGGCGGAGCCCCATGAAACTCAGGGGTTTTAGGCATTTATGAAGGTCAGATTAGCATTCAGGAAGTTCAGGGGTTTTAGGCATTTAATTACGGTCAGATGAGCATAATTTGATCTGCTCGATATCTTCCAACTTTTCCTTCATATCTTTCTTTCTCTCCTTTCTTCAATAATGTTTCGCTCTTTCTTTCTATCTTTCTCAATTTGTTTGTTTGTTAGTGTGTTTGTTTGTTTGTTTGTTTCTTCCTTTCTAGTTCTTCTTTCATTTTCTGCAATGCCATATAATTATGTGAGAAAAAACTAATTGCAAGGATTTACAAAGTCACTTCACACGGCTTTATACTTCAAAACGTCTTCAACTCTCTTTTATACTAGGCATATGATTCCCTCCTCTTATCCACCTCTATTCCCTTTTCAAAACATATATTTATATATGCGTTTTTTTTAATTATTTCAAAACATAAATTTATATTGCATTTTTTATTATTGGAAGGTAATATTGAGAACCAGGAACTATCCTCTACCAAAAACGTTAGGGGGGGGGGAGAAAAAAAAACTCGGAATCACACACACTCTTACATGTCACGCAGGCCCTGCCAACGTTTTTTTCAAAGTGGGGAGGGGGGCTAAAGTATTTTACGATCAGGTAGAGTGAAGCGAGCGAAGCAAGTGGAGCGTAAATTGGCGTGGGGTGTAGGGGCACAGCCCCGGCGGGGTCAGGAGTTTTAGGCATTTAATTAAGGTCAGATGAACATTCATGAGGCGGAGCCCCCGGAAGTTCAGGGTAAAAACCAATTGAGCAAAAACCGATTAAAAATAAGAAAGTATAGAGTTTTTGAAGATTCAATCAATCAAACACGGTGCAAATTGGCAATTCTGTAACATAATGTTGTGAGGCCATAACTCATTTTCCCTGTACTAAAAAAATATAGAAGCTTATAAATTCCATCAACAAATTTGCAATCATACATTCACCCTGAATATAATTGTTGCAAATATGTTTTAAACATCCAGAAATGTATGAAACCAATCTATTCTGTCATCAAAAACTGAGAAAATGAAAGTTCATGAAATTTCTGTAAAGACCAAATTGGAGAGGGGTTCGTAAGATACGTCACAGTGTTGCCAACTTTAGGAATCAAAGTAGATGTAAGTCAGTGATGAGTAATGAGTCTGTGTAATAAGTCAGTATGAGTATTAATGAGGATTAATGCCTTACCAAAGGACATCTAGCGTCCTTTAGTGTTAAGAACATGGGACCTCCCGGTTAAGTCTTAATACTGGGCCATCTCACTCATTAGAGTTGCAAAAGCAAAGCTCTCCTGATTAATGTGCACTAAAAGCCCGCTGCGCAAGAGGCGAAGAAATGTCAGGAGAAATGCAAACCTACGCTCTACAACTGAATTTACTCTAATTATTCCCAAATCCAGACTCTCAACTATACCGAAAAAATGTTTTTACAGTGGCTGCTTAAAAACATCCCTCTTTCCATCAAAGAATTAACCTTTCTTACCATTTTCAAAAGATCCCTTAAAAAATAACCTCTTCCTTCCTCAGTAATAAAGTATGATTTACCTATTTATGAGTTTTAAGTTTCTCTCTTCACATTCTGTTACTTGTAAGCGAAAAAGTCCTTTTTGTTTTAGCGCTCCTAAATAATCGATATCATTATCAGTACAATCCCAAACTGACGCAATCAGAAAGACGACTTATGTGCAACAGGCATAACGTAAGGGCTGTAGGGCCTACCTGATTTCGATGCGGTATTCGAGCAGAATTCTGTGAGATGATGATATACTTTCTCGTAGCTTGATGTGACGGTGTGTCTCTATCCAGCTTTCTGTTGAAGTACTGTCTAGATAGCATCTAGTTTTATTATAGAATATCACATCCTGCCATGATCATCTGCTCGTAACCAACAAAATAACCGCATAATTGGATATAGTATTGCTGGTAGATAAAACTTCAAAAATTGTAATAAATATGACCTCGGAACTTTTTTTTGATTATTTTGTATCCAAAATTGTAATCATGGTCAATGTCATCATTCTGGCATCCAGGGGCGGCGATTTCTTTTCATGACCGGGGGACGAAATTGCGAGGGACGAGGGAGCAGTGGCGTAATGAGCAAAAACGTTGGGGGGGGGGGGGGAGAGCAGAAAAAAAAACTCGGCATCACCACCACTCTACATGTTACGCAGGCCCTGCCAACGTTTTTCAAAGTGGGGAGGGGGGCTAAAGTATTTACGATCAGATAGAGCACAGCGAGCAAAGCAAGTGGAGCGTAAATTGCGTGGGGTCCAGGGACAAAGCCCCGGCGGTGGGTCAGGGGCGGAGCCCCCCGAAACTGAGGGTTTTAGGCAATTAATTAAGGCAGATGTGCATCAGAGGGGGCGGAGCCCCCCCCCCGGAAGTTCAGGGGTTTTAGGCATTAAATTAAGGTCAGATGAGCATCCATGGGGCGAAATAGATTGTATAAAGAAGAATGCAAAACATATCACTAACCAAGAAACTATACTTAGATAAATCGTAAAGTACTATGAATGTTTGTACTAAAAAAGCCCGATGAGCTACACTGTCAGAAATTAATAATTATTTAGATTCAATCGAACTCCCGACTTTAACGGACGATGAAGCAATGTCATGTCATGGATTGGTTACTGAAGAAGAATGTCGGCAGGCTATTGTATCCATGAAAAACAACAAGTCACCTGGCAGTGATGGTTTATCTGTAGATATTAACAAATGTTTTTTGGGACGACGTAAAATATCTGTATAAATGAGGGTTTTCAACAAAGAAACTATCTGAAAGCCCAAAGATTAGCTATTCTAACTTTGTTATATGAGAAAGGGAATAAACAGAGTTTGGACATCTGGAGACCAATATCTTTACTGAACACTGACTACAAGATCTTAGCTAAGGTGTTATGTAAAAGACTGAAAATGTTATATGTAAATTGTATCCTTTGATCAGACAGGTTACTTGAAACAACGCTCTGCTATGCAAAATTACGTTTAGTTCAAGATATTATTGAATATGGTGAATCCTGTCATTCGCCAGGTATATTTCTTTTTCTTGATTTTAAAAAAGCGTTTGATGTAGTTAATCATGATTTTCTGTTTCAATTATTAAATAAGCTCAAGTTCAAAGAATCATTCATTGGTTGGATCAAAGTAATTTATGCTAATGTGATAGGAAGTGTGATAAACAATGGTTGGGTTTCTCAAAAATTCGAAATATGACGAGGAATAAGGCAAGGCTGCCCGCTTTCTGCGTTACTATTCATCCTTTGTTGTTGAAGTAATGGCCTTAAAAATCAAGCAAAACAATGAAATACATGGTATCACGGTCGTCTCTGCAAATACGGTATGTCAAAAGTTTTTAAAATATCACAATTAGCTGATGACGCTGTCCTTTTTTTTTAAATTCCATTGAAATCTGCTAACATTTCACTTGAAGAAGTCAGAAGGTTTGGACATTTTGCTGGGCCAAGCTTAAATGTCATGAAAACAAATGCAATAACAACGACACCTCAAATAGAGTTTATACAAGATTTAAGAAGAATGATAATCCAGTCAAGTAATTATGTATATATTTAACTAGACTAAAAAAGAATGTGATCGACTGAACTGGCCTGTGAAACTTAAAAAGGTTAAATCGATTCAAAAATTCAGGAAGATGAGAAATTTTACCATTTATGGTAAAGTTGTTATAATTAAATCACTTATAATATCACAATTTGTGTATGTTGCTTCAGTATTACCCATTTCTCACAAACTAATTGTTGACTTGAACAAACTAACTTATAATTTCCTTTCGAATCAAAAAGAGGACAAGATAAAGAGATCAGTCTTAATAAATACAGCTGAAAATTCAGGTCTAGGTATGATAGACTTGCATTCCAAGTTCCAATCCTGCATTTAACATGGTTATCGAAGTTTTTGAAAATAACAGGATACACCATGGAAATTTATGTTTAAATTCTGGTTTGAAAAATATGTCCATTGTCATTGATTTTAAAATCGAATTGTTCTCGCAAGATATGATGATTTTATGTTCAAAATACAATCTACCTGAGTTTTATGTTAATTGTCTCCTATGCTGGAGTGATCTTAAATATATTGACTTTTTGCATGTCGAAAATGTTAGAAATGAAGTGTTATGGTACAACAGTAACGTAACATTTGATAGTAGAACCTTATTTTTTAAAGAATGGTTTACAAATGGTATTGTACTAGTTGATGATATTTTAGAAAATCGACATTTAAGACACGAGATCATATTTGTAATGTGCTTGGTTCGAATTCTTTATTGGTTGACTTTATGTATACGAAGCTCAAAATAGCGATCCCTAAAGTTTGGATAAAACAAATTCATGAAGTCAACCAGCATGATGATGACAATAGAGTCATCAATAACCGAGAAAATGAAAGTTCATGACATTTTCTGTAAAGACCAAATTGGAGAGCGGTTCGTAAGATATGTCACAGTGGTTGCCAACTTTAGGAATCAAAGTAGATGTAAGTCAGTGATGAGTAATGAGTCTGTGTAATAAGTCAGTATGAGTATTAATGAGGATTAATGCCTTACCAAAGGACATCTAGCGTCCTTTAGTGTTAAGAACATGGGACCATCCCGGTTAAGTTTTAATACTGGGCCATCTCACTCATCAGAATTACAAAAGCAAAGCTCCTGATTAATGTGCACTAAAAGCCCGCTGCGCAAGAGGCGAAGAAATGTCTGGAGAAATGCAGACCTGTGCTCTACAACTGAATTTACTCTAATTATTCCCAAATCCAGACTCTCAACTATACCGACAAAATGTTTTACAGTGGCTGCTTAAAAACATCCCTCTTTCCATCAAAGAATTAACCTTTCTTACCATTTTCAAAAGATCCTTAAAAAATACCTCTTTCCTCAGTAATAAAGTATGATTTACCTATTTATGAGTTTTAAGTTTCTCTCTT
>JAVYIG010013160.1:0-48903 GCA_035222895.1 Strongylocentrotus droebachiensis
TAAAACGATTATTAATGACTTTCCAGGTCGTGACAAAGTAATAACATTAATTATGCATCAGTCTATACTTTAGCTTCTTTATTTTGTTTTCATTCATGAACTCTTCTCTACAATAATGACTCTCGAGTAACTCCTTGATAAATCGTTTGGAGTTGAATAGATTCTTCTCGTATTTGTTTCGTTATCAGTGTACCTTGGTTGATGATTTTTTTAAATTTTTAAACCAGGCCTGTAATCACGGTAATGTCAGTAAAGTGTAAGCTCTCAAATAGCCTCAGAAGAAGACGTGTCAATTCAAACACAGAAACAATGGCTTTTCTTCTCTGATAATTAGATATCAAGTTAAAACCATGCATACATGAGATGAGCGTGGACAAAAAATGCTTGAAAATGATCTTGCAAACTCGACGTAATGGGAGGGTCTCAAGATTCACCCCTGTGGGATTGGAAAGACATTCACCCTGATTTTATTACAAAATGAGTAACTATTTCGGGTTATTTTAATCATTCGTACAGATATTGACGACTGTTCGAGTAACCCTTGTGAGAATGGAGGGACATGTGTCGACCTTGTAGGTTCTTACTCGTGTCGATGTCGAGAGGGATTTGTAGAAGCAAACTGTCAAACAAGTAAGGTCTTCAATCACATTCATTTATTGCCAAAAGAAATGTGAGCATAATCATGTAGTTCAGCTAAAATATCAAAGCTACATCTTAGTATTGTCCCATAACAAACATTTAAAAAAAGACTCATCACTATTATTCTTTTGTTTCTTTTATACTGCATTCATGTTATCGTTTAGTAGTTTGTATTTTTCTTTACACAAACAAATACACTCAAAGACAAATATATATATATATATATATACATCTTACAGTGTCATTAGACGGACATATGTAGTGACAAAAATAGTCATTAAGTAGACATGGTCATTAGCAGGACATTTTCGTGTCCTGTTAATGATTGAACAATATAATTACTGCCCTCTACGTACGTTTGTAGGCAGAGGAACTTAAAGGGCTCCCAAGAAACAATAGGTTTAACTGCTAGTCATTAGTTTAATTAGTTTTTTTTTTAAATTTAGGGTTAGGGTTAGGCTTAGGGTAATATACCAGTTTTTATGATGTCCTGTTAATTTATTGTTAATACAACCTGTAGGGTTATATATATATATATATATATATAAATAAATAAATTATTTAAAAAAAAATATATATATAAAAAATATTATTTAAAAAAAAAAAAAAAAAAAAAAGTGAGTGTAGGTAAAATGATCATAGAGCATGATAAAGACGTTTATGTATATACGTACCCTCTCTATATTTCAGGGTCGAATGAGTGCTCCAGTAATCCCTGCATCAATGGTCGGTGTGTAGACTATCATAATAGGTACATGTGTGAATGTGACGTTGGTTATACAGGGTCTTCATGCGATACAGGTAAGAATCCAACGCACTAACCTAGGGTTTCTAAGTCCATACTTATTTCAATATGTTCATATACATTTGCATACGTCAAACTCTGTATACAAATTGAAAGGGAGGTATTACAATCATACTATTTCAAATTGTATTTGAAACTCCTCGTGGAGAATCAAATCACTTTGTCACAAGCACCGTGTATCTTCGTGAAGTGTATGTTTTCTTGCTACATGTAATATCATTATAAAGGCTCAGTGGTACAACAATGGTCTCGTATCCGGGAGTTCATGGACTGGAACCCAGGTCGATGGGCTAGTGCCCTTTGGTAATGCATTTATCCTCATTACCAAGTCCATCGGAGAGGATTTACGCCGCCGGCCCCCTAGTTGATTACTTGCAAGCACACACACGCTTTCTTAGCAGTCAGGTAAAAGCAAGCAAGCAACCAACCAACTATATATCTTTATGAACGTTATCATAGCGAGAAAATGAGGTAGGATGAGTAGACTATGCTTTACTAAAAGGCAGTGTCACTTTGGCTTATAGCTATAGTTCAATATTTTGACATATAAACATTAGAACACGCATACTAAAAAGGGCCCTTTTAGTTCGGATTGTTTATTACTTATGTGTACACTGTTGACTTGTTTTACTTGTTTACAGAAATAGATGATTGTAGCAGTTCACCATGTGGTGACAATGGCGTGTGCGTGGACGGGGTAAATTCATATCAATGTATCTGCATGACAGGCTATTCTGGAAGCAATTGTCATATCAGTAAGTAGCTACTCAATTTTATTCATTTAATTTAATTTTGTCTTGAAAATATGACTGAAACATTAAAATCAATAATTTTGTTACAGAATATTGAGTAAGCGTTCCTCGCGGAAGAAAATGTATGACTCCTTTTGTACTTACATGCAAAAATGAGAGATTATAAATAAAAAATAGTAGATTGCAGAACCACCTAATTGATTCGCACAAAGAACTCACATGTGTAGATCCTTGATAGGCATACAGGCACAATTTTTTTGTGGGGTGTGCAAATATCTCTTGCCAGAATATTAACTTTCCAGTTAATGTAACAATATTCCATGCTTATCATTGTTCTATGACTTTTCACTTCCAAATTAAAAACTTCCCATGTTTCATTACTCCATTATTTCCTCAATTGCGTGCTACCTACTTGGCCTAGGTTAATGTGTTATCACTTGACAAAATCAGTGCTTCATTATTCATTTAATATGGTTATTTGGATATCTGAAGCATGTACTGTCTATTTTAAATCAATTCCGTAAGGATTAATCAAGGCACATCGAATACATTGTAAATTATTGTAAACTATTGGTCTGTTTGGGTTTATAATGCAAAAAATAGGAAGGCGACAAACTGTTCATTTGCCGGAGAACATTTTCGAGTATCATTTTAAATGAAATATTGGGAGTACCTCTGCATCAATTAATTTATTTTTTCTGTATACATACAGAACTAATGTGTTCACGCCCAAGTGATCCACCAGAAGGAACAGAATTCACCAATCCGACAAATCTATACTTGTACGGTGACGTGTTGACTGTCTCATGTCGTGATTCGTCAGCTTCTACTTTGTGGATCTGCCTTGGTACTAACAATTGGAACAAACACGAGCTAGTCTGTACAACAGACTCATCAAAGCAGAGTAAGAAGATTACATACTGGGTCTCAATTCTCTCACCTGCTAATCTCTAAACATTAAGCCTAGCCTGCCTAGGGCCCTGTTTCATAAAACTTGTTGTTAATAACAACTGCCACAGATCTTTAAAACAATTGCTCACAACCAAACAGATGCCACGATTTCAGTAGCTTATAACAGTTATTGTAACAGGGCGCAGGCATACCTGGCCTTGTCTGTTCTAGTCACGATGTTTATTCATAAATAGTCGAGAAAACGTTTCCATGCTGTCACGAGATATCCTGCCGTGATATGTTTCAGTAAAGTATTTTCTCCAGCACGATCTAACACAATTTTCTTCGAACAACTCTTTTCCCCAGTTTCCCCTGCTTTCGAATTGATTGCATATCCATCTTAGATCTAATTTGATATTTCAGATGATTACATCCATCAAGATTCAAATTTATTTATAACAAAAATCAAATCGTGCTGGCCAAAAATCATTTCGCTTGTATACATTTCACAGTCGACTCCAAAAGAGGAAATATTTAAAGCTATTCAAACTTACTAATGTCCAAAATATTTAATAGCTATGGTGATAGTATACCCGGGGTTTTCCGAACAATACATTTCAAGGACAGGGCAACAAATAATGATTTTTCTTGATTTCTTTTCTTCAGCTCTGGTAATGATTTCTGCATTGCTTGGAGTAATTCTCATTGTCTTCATCATCACATGTGCTTTATTCATAATGTAAGTATTGATTGGCAGCTTGTAACTATAATCATCATTCTTTTATCGGAAAAGTCCTTTTGCAAAACCAAAAGGTTTTTAAAATATGTCATAATCGCGTACATTACTTCTTAACTTTAAAATGAATATAGGCTTTTTATTAAGTTTTGATGGCTGGAGGATGCATTATGCCTTCCCCAAGTACGCCCAATATCCCTGGGAATTATGTAAATTAAATGCCCAAAGATGCCTTAAACTTCTAGAAAACAAAATAAATCGGCTGGAATAATAATCGTCGAAGAAAAATGACATCGTATCGTATTTCGGAGTACCCGTTAGAATTGAGTATATTGATATCAATCGTTATTCTTTATTAATAATAGATGTCGTCATCGGACTGGTTCTGCTAAGCTGAATACGAACAACAGCTCCGTTCGAATGACAGGAGGAGAGGTATTTATATTTACCCATTACCGTCATACATTTAGGCCGAATCAACCTTATGTATTAATCAGCCATTGTACGCGTACATACCTAAAGGTTCCACGATTAAAACTAATGTTATTTTAGAAGCGTTCTGTATTTTCAATGGTTTTAAAAATCAATAATGGGAGAACATGTAAGTGTGAGCTCATAGCTTCATTTCCAAGGTTGTATAGGTTAAGTAAAAGAATAGTTGAATATAAATTATAAGCACAACTAAAATTACACTATACACACTAAAGTGAGACGTCTTTCCATTGGTAGAAATAACATTTATCATTTTGTATTTTCATTACAGTAGTCACAACAGACTGTATTCATGATTTCCAACGCTAATGTTTATAGTTGAAAAGCCCAACATGCATAGAGCACTGAGTAGTATCCATCTTCAAGTATTAATTGTCGTATAATATGATTAACTGGAGAAATTCTTTATTCTTGATAGGTTCATTTTGAAGATGGTGGAATCCGTAATCCAAGCTTCGAAAATTTCTCTGCGGACACCAACTACAATGAAGCAGAAACCTTGCCTAAAAAGGACGCCCTCAACGAAGAGGATTTAGATCTGAGCGTGGGTGGGCCGCTCGCATCCAATGATACTTATTTGGGTACATTGGATGACGTGCCCCTCCACCCGCCTTCCTATACCGAAGCTTAGTGACCCTTTTGAAATACCTACTTATACCGACACAAAGTGACCCCTCCGACGACTTTCCTTTTCCGAAACTTAATGACCCTTTTCAAAAATCTTCTTATACCGACCGACACTTAGTGACTCCTTCAACCACCTTCCTATTCCGAAGCCTAGTGACCCCTTCCAAAAAATCTTCTGATACCGACACTTATAGTGACCCCTTGAACAAATTCCTATCCAGAAACTAAGTGACTCCTTTCAACCACCTTCCAATCCAGAAACTTAGTGACCCCTTCCAAAACAACTTCTTATAACGACACTTAGTGACCCTTCCTATTCCGAAACTTAGTGACCCCTTCCAAAACAACTTCTTATAACGACACTAAGTGACCCTTCCTATTCCGAAACTTAGTGACCCCTTCCAAAACAACTTCTTATAACGACACTTAGTGACCCCTTAAACCGATTCCTATCCAGAAACTAAGTGACCCCTGTCAACCATCTTCATATTCAGAAACTTAGTGGCCCATTCCAGAAAATCTTCTTATATTGACACTTAGGAACCCTCAAACCTCCTTTCTATTCAGAAACCTAGTGACCCCTGCCGAAAACCTTCTTATACCGACCGACACTTAGTGAACCCCTCAAACCACCTTCCTATTCCGAAACTTAGTGACCCCTTCCAGAAAATCTTCTTATATCGACACTTAGGAACCCTCAAACCTCCTTTTTATTCAGAAACCTAGTGACCTCTTCCAAAAACCTTGTTGTACAGACCGACACTTTATAGTGACCCCTCAAATCCCCTTCCTATTCAGAAACTTAGTGGCCCATTCCAGAAAATCTTCTTATACCGACACTTAGTGACCCCTTGAACCAATTCCTATGTAGAAACTTAGTGACCCCTTCCATAACAACTTCTTATACCGAAACTTAGTGACCCCTTGAACCAATTCCTATTCCGAAACTTAGTGATCCCCTGTCAACCACTTTCCTTTTCGGAATCTTTGTTTAAATTTGAAGAAAATAATGAAAGATTTACTATTGAACAACAAAATATTTACTCAGGAGCTAACCTCGATTAGCATGTTGCTATTGTTAGCTATAGTTACCACATAATATGTATGTATATTGTATTGACTAAAGGTGAAGGTATTTGTTGATGATTCGGTAATATATTCAAACTTCAGATACGTAGTTATGTTTAAATTGAGGATCAGCCGAAGCTGATTAGAAAGCGATAGAAAACGCCACCACTTAACACAAATTAAAAACGATTAAGTCACCATACCCCAGGCGCGTACGCAGGGGGGGGGGGGGGGTTTGGGGGGTTAAACCCCCCCCCCTTTGGTAATTTTTTGTGTGTAAACCCCCCCCCCCCCCCAAACCCCCTAAAACCCCCCCCCCCCCCCCCCTTTTGGATTTTTTTTTTTTTTTTTTTTTTTTAATTATTTATTTAAAAAAAAAAAAAAAATATTCCCATGGCCGACCTAAAAAAGGTGACCTTACCCCCCCCCCCAACGGGTCAAAATGTCAAATTTCCAAATTTCGAGACCCCCCCCCCCCCCCCCCCCCCCCGTTATTCAGCGGTCGGCTGAGTCGTTGCGATTTTTTGGGGACCAAAAAAAAAAAAGAATGTGTCCTCTTACCCCCCCCCCCCCCCCCCCGCTTATTCAGCGGTCGGCTGAGTCGTTGCGAAATTTTCGGACCGATTTATAAATGTTAAAACCCCCCCCCCCTTGAAAAAATCCTGCGTACGCGCCTGCCATACCCACTAACACACACACACACACAAAATACTGCATACACACATACCTACACGAAATACTGTATTGTATCGTAATTGTATTTACATGCACATGAATCGATATAAGCTTTTTTTGGCGTCCCTAAACGAATAATGCATTAGAAATATATATTACGTTCAGATATATTCGTCATTTGTCAAAACTGTACATATTTTGGATTACTTTGAATTAAACATTTATTATGATATTGTGTGATTTTATTTTTATGTTGACCAATATGTATATAATGCACGGTGGACATTATAAACACGTTCTCCGTATGGGATTAAAGTGATTTCTCAATAGCATTGCTGAAATAAATTAACTTGTAAATTTATAGTAATTTTTACTGAGGAATGCGATTTAGAATGTGTACATCAAATATTGGGAATAGTTATACGAAATTGCAATTATGTTTTAACTAATTTATATTGGAATAAAGCTTTAAAGGGTCTTTTCATTCTTTTGACATCACATTCTTTCTTTTTTAATGTTGAAGTATTGCACGGTATCTTTATTTTGACTGCGTTTTCATAGGCTTTTATCTTTTTATCTGCCGATGCATTATTCAGGTATTTTAGTTTGCCTGTACCAAGTGATTAAAGACAAAATTATTAATATTTCTATCAACTATTACTTTTTAATTATTGCGTTACGGTTTGCGTTTAATATTTATTAACCAAAAGTAGATAAAGTGATATATGTGAAAGTGATCAATATTTTGGAATAGAAAACGCCATCTTCATTACAAATCACCATTATATGAAATTCTTTGGCCAGTCTTTCACATTCCCCTATGCTATCTTCCTTTATACCCTTTTTTCCATTAATTCTTCTTGTCCTAGCCCATTCTATTCTGCAGTTCATATTTTTGTGAAGGTTGTAGTTATTAATTGAATATCTACTTGGAAATGATCCAAGCTTTTTGTCTTTGTGAGAGAAAGGAAATATCAGTCGATAGACTTTGATAAAAACAAACTGGCAACAATGTAAACAAGAAGCTGTTAAATGACGAATAATTTATTCCATTCTTTTTTTGCTCGTCATGAACAATTCAAGTTACATAGATTGAATGCAAACTACCTGAGGGTTTTCTTAATGTAAAATTACCATACAATGTTCAATTTTGACGCTGCACGTAAATAAACATTACCAAGTGGCTTTTCGTAGAGATGAAATTAAGGCACACGTAATTTATACGCCATGATGGAGCAAAGTAATGTCAATGCGATTATACAAACGTTTTACGTTCAATTTTCCTTTGCTAGTAATGGAGGTAATTCATTCTTATTTCAATAAAGCAACTCTAACTCGAAACAGGAGTTATCTTGTAGACTCAATTTCATCAAACCACTGCTCATAGGGGAGTAGTAACTGCTAAACGTTTATTCTAACTCATTTTATCAACAGACCAAAGTAACATTTATTGGTTCTATGAACGTATGAAATATTTTCAGACATTTTATATGTTTCTTACAATGCTTACTGAAATATGTAAGCTTTAAGACCAATGAATTTACCCAACGTTATATTTAACGTGAAGGGGTTGGGGATAACATTCCTTGCATTTTACCCAAAGTATCTGGTAACATTCTTCATGGCACTTAATTTTGTGTTGATTGTAGTTGTACCAGTGAGTTGTTTATTTAGAAGTCATCAGGTATGACACGATTAGCAGCGATCTCTATGGCCTCTTGAGTGAGCTTCTGTGGTGGTGGTTTAACCTTGGTGATCTTGTAGCTTGGATTTTGTCCTAGCAACCAGAAGGTATGAATTTCTCCTTTACCCTGGAAACAAATCACACAGAGACGATACAAAATTAATGATTTTATAAATTTCAGCTTCCAGACTAGCAGTCGATTGAATGATGACATGTCTATGACATAAACTAACTTCGACTATCTGAAACTATATTACATTATTATTGGAAGTTGTAACTAAAGATGTTTCTGTCAGACTTCTTGTTGTATACAACTACATCGCATACTTCAATTGGCTAGATATCAAGATTTCACTAAATTAATTTTTTGCGATTGAAGTACATATTTATCACAGGGTTTGTTTTCAACAGCTGGAATATTTTGAAGGTATAATAATTTCATTGTAGCTACCTTCATTGGAACAAGGCCTCGATCTTCAAGTCCATAACCACCAATCTTATCCAGAACCTCTTTGCACCATGGACTAACGTGGATTCGCAGAGCTGTGAAAAAGAATCACCCAAGTCAATTCGAAAATGAAATCCTAAAAAATATAGATCATCAATTTGCTTAGGCCGTTCGTTGTAGATATGAAAAAAGGAAACAATGCTTTCTCTTATGTCACGTGAAGCCGCAATTTGAATAAATCTATAAGCAAACTATGATTCCAGGTACTATGGGTCAATAGTCAAAATTATGTTGTGAAATGGAATTCTATCTTAATGATGATAAAGAAAAAAGAATCAATTTTAAGTTTAAGCGCATGAAAAATATGAACGATATTAAATGAGTAACTTCAGCTACTTTTTAAGCCTACGTTACTCGGTTTGAATACAAATGAGATTTTCGTATTGCAGTATAGGGCTGACCGGCTGAGTCTTTTAATTTGTACCTATTACCGTTTAAGATTTAGAATTAGATGCATGAGTATATAGAGCAACATCATTACAAACAAAATTGGAGTAAACTCTGTTAACACTGGATATTGATAGGCTGAAATGATTTTTGTTGAAGAATCCAAATGTTAACTGACCAAGTCCATTTGATTCCATACGGGATGCGGTGTTGACGGTATCTCCAAAGAGACAATACCGAGGCATCGTTAGACCAACTACGCCAGCGACACATGAACCTGTACAAAAAGGAAAGTTCAATACAACCCTTATAACGAAATTAGATAAGATCTTGGTGAGAATCAATATGTAACTGTAATAAACCTGTTCCGCCCAATAGCTGGTTGAAAAATTGCATCTTTCTAATTGAATGTTAACAGATTAGACAAAGGATATAACTGTTACTAGTCAGAAATACGTGAATCGACATAAAAGGCTTATGATCAACAATCTTACGACTTCAAACTTAGTCTTTCTCAATACCTTTACTCTTGTGATCTGCTATCTACTTAAAAAAATCAGCGTAATACCCATTCCACATTCTTACAAATAGCTAATACCCCAGTCTCTCCCAGATAATTTGTTTTGTTGTAAATACCATCAGTGTCTTTGATTTGGCAGATAAATACTTGCGCTTAAAAAATTTCATTGATGGGAAACGTAATTTCCTTTGAATATACACCTTTGGTATCAAATTCAAATTAAATCCGATCCTATCTGATTCAACCAGAGCATTCAAACCCGAAACTCGGTTTCAAATTGGTAGATGACTTGACTACAAATTATTTGTATCTTTGGGGGTATATGGTGGAGAGAAGAAAGTGCAGATTGATAAATCATGTTGCCATCAATTGAAGCTTACCCGAATGGATACCAATACGGAGTTTAAGGAAGACCTCAGGTTTATGAGGTACAATAAATCCTTTGACAGCTTCTAAGAGATGATGAGCAGTAGATGCGATCTGACCAGCATGACGATCTCCATTACGGAGAGGTAAACCGGATACAAGCATGTATGCATCTCCAATGGTTTCAACCTAAATAGGATATATATTTATCAATTACACATGAATTACCAAATCCAATTTCATTGTGATGTGCTAAGCAGCCATATTCAAGGACATTGTCATTGGCAGATCTGGGACCCGTTTCACAATGCCTTTTATCAATGACAAATGAAAAAAATAAGTTAAGAATCTGATGATAACCAATCAGAAGCAAGGATTTCACTTGCTTATAACAAAAATTGTAATCTGTCACTCATGGGAAGGTTTGTGAAATGGGGCCCAGATGATGTTAAGTCAAGCCCTCCACCCCCCCCCCCCCTTTCCCTACTAACATTTTAGAATCTTATTTCTCTTTGCTCTCTCTTTGTTCAGATAGTTTTTGCATCCCTACTTGAAGGTCGTCCAGCGAGTGTTCAAATTCAAAATGTAATTCAGAAAATTGAATTTACACAGCTCTTGGATTAAACGAGAGAAGTTTTAATATCATGGATGAACAACTTATAGGAACAGATCTGTAAATTCATGCACTGACTTTCATATTACTCAACTACATACCTTGTACACGTCATAGTTGTCAATAATGGCATCAAAAAGAGTGTACAAATCATTCAGCAGGTTCACAACCTATAGGAGAAAATAACATACAATTCTTAAGTTGTGTCTAATTCCCACCGTAGGGCGTTATTATTTATCCAGTAAGTACTATTTTAGACAAACAGATGGCATGGTAGTACCAATTAGAAATAAAAAGATGGTTTGTAAATTCTAGTAGTAGTTTATATGTCTCATTCTACGTGTTAAATATCTATCTAATATTTAGAACACCGAGAATGAAAGATATTTTATGTATTTGGTTTTAAGTTGGATGTTATAAGACCACAAAATTATGTGAACAAATAAAAAAAAAAGTTTACATGACATTTCTTATATATCCCAACTTTGAATATTCACCAGGATCGACATTGTAATTATTACCAGGCAGTATCAGTCATATTATAATTATCAGTATCATCATCGTTGTCATTTTCCATTAGACATAAAAGTTACAGCTTTACGTGGTTTTTACTTTGCGATCAGTCATTGGTATGTGTAAATGAGATTCACACAGGCATGGGAGCGCGATGCCTGGATGTAGACAAGATTAACTTGATTACATTCAATATTATTGTCAAGCTAGCAATCATTCTTACCAAAATATGGACAAATTATCTCATCGGGAAAAAACAGAACCTTTCTGCTGATATTTGGTACCCTTTTTAGAAGCAGGTGTTGGGGGATTAAAGATGGCCTACCTGAATTGGTGTACTAGCCGCAGAGAGGGCAGTAAAACCAACAATGTCAGAGAAGAAGATGGATACCATTTCAAAGGTTTCAGGTAAGACAGCAATACCCTTGATCAGCTGAGATGCAATGGATCTGATTCACAGGCAATTAATTAAAAAAAAGGGAGAATAGTGAGAGATACAGACAGGAGATGAAGAGAGGTAGACAGGCAAAGGGACATGCAGACAAACAAATACAGTGACTTAGATTTACAGTAATTGTAGACAAAAAGGATACATTTACAAGAAGTGAAACAAACGGAAAGATGAATCTTGAGCAGAACTGTTAGCTTAAAGGGAATAATACAGTGAAAGGCGCTTTTATCAGCTACTTATAACTTCAAAGAACCTATAAAGGATATAGAGAGTTGTGATATCATATCATAATATCAATATTTTGATGTCGAAATTACTAATCGAGATTATATTTTGATTGGTTGGTTATTTTACCTGACTGCTAATAAAGCATAGATGCTTGTAAGTAAGCAACCAGACGGCCGACGGCTTTAGGTCCTCTCCGAGGGACCTGGTAATGAGGCTTAATGAATATATCATATTTTAGGTGATGTACTTACGGTGGAAGCATACGATGTAGTAGTTGTTCTGTCTTAGCCTTCTCCTTCTGCAGTTCCTGTGTTCGTTCATCTACTAGTTCTTCCAAGTTATTGGTGTAGCGTTCCATGATGGCAATCATGTTGTCCAGAATGTTAGGTTTCCTACGAGCAATTAAGTATACAAAGCATGTTATTAACATCCATTTTGTTTAGTCTAACATCTTGTTTTTCATAGCAGTATTCGCATGAACCATTTTAGTTGTTCGAATTTCCTTTATGTATTGTGGACATTTCTTCTATTTCCTCTTCTTCTTATTGAATTCTGCTAGGTGAAGAACAGTGCTTGAGCACAGGTTTAATATCGGGAAATTGTAATACAACGCCAAAGATATCTTTAGATGGGAGACAAGAGAAGACAGAAATAAAGTGAAAAGAGATTTTGCGACATAAACATAAGAATAAGTATACGGATGATTGATGAAAGTCGAAGTGTTTGAAGAGAAGCTTACAATCCTTTCTGCAATGGAGCTAACATGGTGCGTACTGCCATGATATTGGGTCGTTCATGAGGATCTTCAGGCCAGCATGCACGTATCGCACTGAGTACGCAGTCTGGAGCAGCAGCATTCACTGCATTCAGGATCGGACGATACGGCGGCACTTCACCATTCTTCACTCGTCCAATGATATCTGTGAAATAAAGACAATTTTGAAATAAAAAGAATATTCATACATATACATACATATACATAGACCTTTAATTATTGGTAGCAGATTTATTTTGTTTTAATCTCTACAGTCATTCAAACGTTTTAAGACGAATCCAGTACAAACGAAACAGCAATTCTATACACAGTACGGGAATACACCAGGCAGAATGTGGCCTCTACTTCTAGCGAAGAAGAACAAATCATAAAACCTCATTAACAGAAAGAAATTACATTTCATAGATCAGTACAACACTACTAAACATTAACGACCAACTGTATCTTCAAGAATAACCAATTTTGTATTTGGATGGAATGAGATGGAAGTGGACCAGTTTAAAAGGTGTTACCTGCTAGATCCATTTCGTTCTCATGGAAGGGTTCTTGTCTTGAGTAAAGTTCGGTCAAGATGATAGCAAACGAGTATATATCTCCTTGAGGGGAGCCTTCTGTAGGCATGCTCTGTCCTTGTCGGAGATGCTCTGGTGATGTCCACAATTGACCTGAAATAACATTTGAAAAATAATTATACCTCTGAATTCACTTCTACAAAAAAGGTGGCTTGGTATTTTGTCTTCAATCTCAACAATAAAGAAAAAAAATCAATTCAGTAATTTGACTTACTTTTCTGTTCCATTTCTGTGCCCCTCCCCCCCCCCCCCTTTTTTTCCCTTTCTCTCTCTCTCTCTCTTTCTCTTTCTCTCTCCACAGTACATGTATGCCATTGCTAAAATACCATAAACATTCCAGGGATTCATTCATTAACATTATTTACATAAAAAGATACATATAGTCAAGATATGGCATACATAACTCATTGTTATTATGTATACAATGAAAATTAGCCTTTTGATTTGATTTGATTTGATTTATTGGTTTCTGCATCTTTTTTCTTTTTTTCATCATACATTTTCATGAACATAATATGGTTTGATACAATATTTTAAGTGTATATAATTTTAGACAGATAATAAACGAAATTAAACAAATATATTGAATGCATGATTAACATACATTAGAGGCGGGAGGGCTACAGAAATAAGCAAAGTAGCAGTGTTGTTTAATCAAGGGAATATGAGAATCTCATGACTGACTTACGAGCTAGTTTTGCATGGTCACCGAGGTCGACATCCTGTTTCTGGCCTTTCTTGAATTCATTGAGGCCATAGTCGGTGATCTGAAGTACCCAACGGTTATCGACCACACAGTTGCTTGATTTCAGGTGCCCATGTGATTTGATCTCTGAACTATGCAGATAGACGATGCCTTTGACCAGGTCAGCAATCAGTGATGATAGGAACATACTGTCCAGCTTGATGTCATCATTCTCAAGAATATCCTAGAATTCAATCAATGATTATTGTTCTAAGGAACCATTCCCTTGTATTACCACAAAAAACAAACATTATATGCCCCTCCGCCCCCCCCCCCTCCCTCAAGAATGCCTTACATAGAAATAAGAGTAAGTAGATATATGAACATGGGGTCCCAAAGTTAAAATAATAATGGACGAGTTGGATTTTAATTTTCTTCAGGTACTCGGTGCAGGGTGTTCTTCTACGAGCCTTTTTCTGTGTTTCATTTGAGTAAATAGAAATAAAGATATTATCTACATCATCATCTCATATATAACTATAAATCGTGATGATAATACTACATTGCTTTTATAGCGCATACCACTGCCTTCCGTACTGTCTCTATTATGAGCTGAGAAAAAGAAATATATGAGAGGAAAGAGAGGTGGTGTAAAACATTACCTGTAAGCTTCCCTTAGCGCAGTAGTGCATCAGGATACTGATGTGGGGACGATCAATACAAGCTCCGATGAAAGGACAAATGTTATCATGTCTCATGTCACGCATCTGATAGTGGTTGGATCGAAAATAATACAAACTGGTTAAAAAATGGCTTTGGTGGAAATGCCAATATTTCCAGCATCGTAGAAGAATGTTCACGCTATATGCCTTTTGCAGAGCAAACTAAATGCAGAAGCAACCGTTCCTTTCCTTTGAGAACCGTTGAATTAAAACTGTAATAGAGGTTGTTTTTTAATTACAACTTTGTGTTAGAGGAAAATAATGAATAGAAAAGATGACAAAAATAAAGCGAAACATAACTCCCGAGTTCCTTATAATAGTCATATTGATTTTATTATGTCTCCAATTTTTTTTTAAGACAGTTCAATTTGTTTTTATTGTTCGATAATGATAATGATAATGATAATAATAACATTTGAATAGAGTCTTATACATTTGCTCGCCTCTCAACTGGTCACTGATATGATCATTCTGTAAAACACTGCTTACTATTTTAAGTTCAGTTCTTACAGCCCTTGTCAGATCAATGTGGTTCTTATGAACAGCATGAAGAGCACACACTGTACCCTGAATCAAGAAGAGAAGAAAAGACATTTATAATAAATACTTATACAATAAGTTGTGAAACATTATTTAATTAAAGATCTATTGGTGAAACGATCCTATGTACACATTTATTGTAAATAATGTGTAAACAACAGAATATATTTTCATGTCAACTTCAGCAATACAAATTTTCATCAAAAATGTCATAGCACAAGTACACACTTGAGAATGAAGAAATAAAAGGTAATAAGGTACAATTTCGTCAGAAATACCTGAGTTTCTAAGATTAGTATACATGGTGGGGCGAATTTTTGAACGATACATGCATGTGTCTCACTTAAAAAGAGCAATTTGATATCATCAATTGATAATCTAAACAGCGACGTACCCTGTATGTTCCAATGGTAGCAAAGATCTGTTGTTTTTCAGCATTCGATATGACCGAGATAGCACTCATAACCATGTTCTTCATGGAGAACCCCTGCGAGTTTGTATCCGTTGCTTTAGTTTGTACTTCACTCCAGTCAACCTTCCATACCAAGCTATCAAGTGCTGCTTCGTACGCTCGCTTCCTACAAGAAATCATTACATCCCGATTTCAATTAAAATTAAAACTTCCATGAACAACACTTGTCAAAAATTTGAGAGGCCTAAATACAAGCAATTCATTTATTACATCACTTCAAGAGTTCTACTACACTTTTTTGTAAACTTTCATAACGAACTGAAATTCATTCCATAATTATTCTTTTGTTTTCCTTTTTGTAATGCTTTTTGAAATATCAAGGTCAATGCGCCTTAAAAAAACAAAGCAGCCATGTTAACAGAAAGAGAGGTGATTTTACCTGTAAATGAAGAAACCAATTAGTCCTCCAAAGATAATGAGGAAGGTCGGTATAGAAGCTCCAAGATAAAGTGCCCAATCTTTAGATAAAAGAAGATTTTAAAAGAATATAATTATGAAGTCAATTCATATAGATTAGACACAATTGGTTTAAATAGCTGCTAAGTACACTGACATTATCAAGAAGAAAGAATAACGTGATCATAATAAATGATCAGAGTCATTCTGGGAGAGTCAAGGATAGGCCAGAAATAGCGCGCGCCTTTTACAGCTGTTTAAGCGGTGCCTTTGTGAGACAGCGACATGTGAAATTTACCTCTGTAAAGAAACCGAAAATGCGCACAGCCAGTGAATCTACAACGGTGGAGTTATGCGCGCAGTAAGCGTGGGAACGCCGTGTGCAAGATTTTCTCACTTTCGACTTTATCTCCGCTCGGAGAAGTCCTTTTTCGAGAAGGCTCTACAATTGAGTATACAGATAAGTCTAAATAACGAGAGGAAATCCCAGTATATCGAAAGATGGGAAAGCGGAAATCAAGCCAGAGCCGGGTGGCCCGCCAACCAAAGATTGCTAGGCCTAGACAGTCTACAAGATTAAGGCAGTCTAGCAACGACACCACTCAAGACGTACTCGGCACCTCAACTCCCCGGCGGGCGGGGCGGCCAAAACGGGCGAGGCACTCGAGCGGTAACCCCAACAGTGGACGCTCAGCCACTACCAGCATAAACCCGGCTCCGGAGACTGACGGACCACAATACAGTGGAAACGAGACAACCGGAGCGAACCAGTCATCAAGCCAGCCGCCTTCACATGCACAGCCAATGCAAGGTGAGGTAGACGTAGCTATGCAATCACATTTACCAGAAATATCACAATTTAGTGAAACAACAAGACATAGATTTAACAATCTTGGAAGCGAGAGGGAAAGCAACTTGGTGGTTTCCTTCCCCTCGATTGTACCAAACACCGGTAGCCTATACGCTGGCTTTCAATTACAAATTACACACAACGAGAGTGACACTAGGCCTAGAGCTAGTCATAATTTGAGGGATAATGAAGCCCATCCTCCCACACGGGCAAGCAGTGTCGGGCAATCGATTCAGTCAGGCGCTATTGCCTGGGATACAAGGGGGGAGCACAGTGGTGCACACATATATAACACAGATCAGTCGCCCTTGGTTTCGGTCACTGATAGACTGGGGACTAAAGTACACCACAATATGAAGGAAAAAATATGGAGAGGGCAATATGTAGATTTCAATACACTTCTTGAGACACAAAATATAGCAATATAATTAATGTTAGAGGCAGTAGACGAACAAGCCCCTAATTTAGCAATATCTCACGAAGGGGGAAGGTTAGTGCTGAAATTCGCTACCTTTAATAAAAATAAAATCGTGTCCATTGAATGGTGGACCGATGCATTTTTGTATATATCAGTATTTATTTAGAAGCCAATTTAATTCGCTCACATGAGCTTCTGAAATATGGGCAATTAATTCGATCTGCTGCCTCTCGGTATTATGGGTATGGTTGGAGAGACTACGATATCGAATTTCGACATCGCATGCACAGAAAAGGCGGGCTGTGGTCATCAATAGATGGGGAATTGTGGCTCCTTCACGTAATAGGTGGGGGATCTCCGCGAAACATGCGGATACAAGACCGCCCCCAAACCCAATAGGGATCGTGGGCAACCAAGCGGGAATGGGCCACACCCCGGGGGTCGAGCACAATAAAGTTCACACCCAATATGAATAAGGGAAGGGCGCCATTTCGGGCACAAAACTTTCGTGGCGGAGAATGCTATGAATTTAATTACCGGTCAGGGCAATGCTCTAGATAGGCATGCCGCTTTACACACGCATGTACCATTTGTGGTAACAAAGGGCATGGGAAAATCCACTGCACTGGAGTCCAACGGTTAAATTTCAAAGCCATCAAACCCAATAACAAATAATTGCACCTCCAGAAATGGGGAACAAATATAGAAGAATAATAAAGATATACATGGCAATTTGAAAGAAGATAATAACATAACGCAACAGATGAGTGACTTAATGTTTTTAGCACAAACACCAATTATAACCGAGAACTTAAAAGTTATGTTAAAGACGTATTTTAACAGGGAGGCCGCAGAATTTTTGAAAAAAGGCTTTATTGAAGGCTTCAAATTAAATTACACAGGCCCCCGCATGCCGGCTGATATGCCCAATTTAAATTTAGTGGAAAATAACAAATTAGTAGCATTTGAAAAAAAAAATTGAAAAGAGGTAAGATTGGGTAGATATTTAGGCCCATTTGAAGTTAGGCCACTAAATAAATTACGGTCGAGTCCTATTGGACTGGTGCCCAAAAAAGGTGCCG
Organism: Strongylocentrotus droebachiensis; assembly: GCA_035222895.1. Lineage (NCBI taxonomy): Eukaryota > Metazoa > Echinodermata > Echinoidea > Camarodonta > Strongylocentrotidae > Strongylocentrotus > Strongylocentrotus droebachiensis. The sequence continues at coordinate 18,468 of JAVYIG010013160.1, forward strand.
GGCGAATATCGTTTAATTAACCACTTGTCATACTCACTCGGGTTTCAATAAACGATTTTATTCCGGATAAAGTTTGCAAGGTTGAATACACGAGTTTTGATAAAGCAACAGAATTAATTGTTGAAGCAGGCATAGGTGCCGAGTTAGCAAAAGAGGACATTAAATCGGCATTTAGGTTATTACCGATTCATCCAAATGATTTTGAATTGCTCGGGGTCAAGTTTGACGGCAAATATTATATTGACAAATGCTTACTCATGGGTATCAGATGTGCCCCAGCATATTTCGAATCTTTTTCTACGTTTATTGAATATTGCGTTAGGGAAAGAATTGGCTCCAACAAAATAGTGCACTATGTGGATGACTTCTTATGTGTGGGTTCAATACAAAATGAAGAATTAACATGTAAACAAGTTGTTGATACATTAATATTAGTGTGCAAAGAACTAGGCGTCCCCCTAGCCAAAGAAAAATTAGAAGGGTTTATTATTAGATTGATATTTCTTGGCTTAGAGCTTGATTTAGTACTAATGCAAGTACGTGTACCACAAGAAAAATTGGTGGAAATAAGACGGAAAATCGGTAGGGCGCTAGCTCATAAATCAGCCACCGTCAAAGAGATTCAATCTTTGATTGGCTCTTTGAATTTTATTTGCAGAGCTGTACGACCGGGCAGAGCATTTTTACGACGGTTAATAGATTTAATAAAAGGGAAAAATGTGAAAAGTACCAGTATAATGTTGAATGAGGGGGCCCAAGTTGATTTAATTATATGGCTCGAATTTTTGAACCACCATAATGGCATATCAGTCATCCCCCAGAAAGGGTGGGGAGGAGATAACGACCACGTTTTGTACACTGATGCTAGCGGGGAAATTGGTTTCGGAGCCTATTTTGAAGGCAAGTGGTTTAATAACAAGTGGTCGTCGCGCGAAATTATCGAGGGTACGTTAATAGCATGGAAAGAAATGATACCCATTTTACTCTCCATCGCTGCATGGGGGGAGGAACTCCAGAATAGGAGAATAGTTTTGGATACAGACAATATGTTAGTGAAGTTTATAATAAATAAGCAGACATTATTATGTTCGAAAATAATGGAGTTATTACGTAAATTTGTGTTGATCTGCTTAAAGAAAAATATTGTTTATAAAGCAGTTTACGTATATATATTTGACAATGGTGTTGCCGACTCCCTTTCATGATTTTAGATGGGGCGATTCCGCAAATTAGCACCAGGAGCACGAGACCGATTAAGTCGCATATTTACGGGAATAGTGCTGACCTAGCAGCAGAAATATATAGATTACTAGGACAGTTTTTAGCAGAGGGATTACAGCGGGCATATTAGAGTGCTGTAGATTCATTTTAAGAGTTTCGATTGAATAGACAATTGAATACATCATGGCCTGCAATAATTATACAGGTTATGGCATTCATCGCACACCTCTCCATTAATGGGAAATTATTATTAATTATTATAAAGCATGTCGCAGCGTTATCATATTTATACAATATGTACAGCTGGGCGGACCCAATTGAATATTTTTAATTAAGAAAATGCAGGAAGGGAGCAGGCGCGACAGATTTATGGTAGACAGTAGAAGACCCATAATTTGGGAACTTTTAGAGACAATTATACCAATATTATATTTTGTATGCTATTTTCATTACGAATCAATGATGTTTTACGCATCATATTTATTAGCATTTTTTGGGTTTTTGAGAGTGGGAGAATTCACGATTCAAAGGAAGGGCGATGATTTAAATAAGGTCATAGCGAGGGATGACATCAAATTTTGCAGTGGCCCGAAGGGAAGCCTGCTAGTACGTATTAGATTTTTAAAAACCGACCAATACGGGCAAGGAACTACGATTAATATCGGTAGCAATGGGACAGATGAACAGTGCCCTGTGAAAGCCATGAAAGCATACCTCCGTGTAAGACCTGATATAGATGGTCCGTTATTTTGTCATCGTGATGGGGCCCCTGTAATTAGGTATTAATTTAGTTCAGTTTTGAAGAGAACCCTATAGCACAACGGGTACAGTGGTAGCCAATATGGCACATACTCCTTTCGAATCGGAGCGGCAATTATAGTGGCCCTGAAAGGCGTTCCCCCAGAACAGATAATGGTAATGGGAAGGTGGCGCAGTTTTGTGTATATGCGTTATATCCGCTAAATATTAGGTGCAATTTAAAATTGATAGGAATAAACGTTATCATAAACATAATAATTATAAGGATAATAATAATGATAACTTTATATACAGCATAATATGTTACGATATTAACGCGCTCCATATAAATTATGCAATATTAATTCCCAATAAGGCCACAACATTACATTAATAGAGATTACTATGACAAATTGGATTTAAATTACTAACGGGCAAACGGGAAAGCAGTAATAATTTTATACAATTATTTAACCTAATTCGTTATAATACAATAAAAAGTTGAACACGACACAAAGTATACAATGTGCAGATCAATTATGTGAAGTGCTCATGTTAATAACCAGAATGGGACTGGAGGATCAACCAGGAGTTACTATCCTGATTAGGCTCCCCCAATCATTAATATTGTCGTAACCCCCATCGCTGCTAGGTTTTACATGTAACACAGAGGAACGATTATTCCTTCCTTTTTCCTTTTAATGGAAACCTACTATCACATATTTTCATAGTAAATTATAAGTGGGAGAATAAGTAGCCCACGTGTATGATGATATGAATATGAATTTAGAACACATTACTTTGGGGAGTTTTTTCCATCCTGTTTCAGAGACAACCGGCGACAGGATCTGGATCGTAGGCGACAGCTTGGTCAGACGTGCCAAGCAGAGGGCGAACATGCTCAACCACCAAGATTTGGGAAGAGCAAGAGGGACGGTCCAATGGCACGGTCAGGGAGGAGCGACGTTACAAGACCTTCCGCGCCTGGTGGAGAATAGGTTGAGATACAACCAACGAGCACCTGCGCTAGTAATCGTGCATTTAGGAACAAATAACTTGGGCCTGAATGATGCCTGCCAATGCAGAATCGCGATCGATATGGCTCTTCAAATTTTACGGACAGCCATGCCTCGTACGCACATCGCCTGGTCGACCATCATCCCACGTCTATTCTATCATAGCAGTCGTGGTTATCGAACATTACAAGACGCCATGGATGGGGTCAGGAAATCGCTCAACAAGTACGCGAGGAGATTAATAGCCCGGCTGCCGAATGCGTCAGTTATTGCTCATTAGTTGGATCCATCCAATTACAGTTTATTTTTAAGAGATGGGGTACACCTGTCCGACAGAGGATCCGACGCTTTCATCGATAATTTCCAAGAAGGAATAGACTCGGGCTTGGGTATATATGAATAGAATATTTATATTCACGGAAACGGGACAATAACACTAATTCGGCTATTAATGAGCCTTGTGGAATTTCGGACAGACTGGGTTCGATGTGATAATGGAATTATTATGACACAAGAAGTTGAGGAATAGCGTGTTGTAACGTGAGTTACATATTCAGATATATACGCCTTCATTTTTGGGATTCACATTAAATTTGAAATTTATTTAATTGCTGATAAATTAGAACCATATTTAAATTAATGATTGATTTTGATGTACTAGTATACATCATACATAATTGTTAAGCTAGCAGAGGGTGGAGTCAGAGTCACTCGGTCGCACAGTAGCTTCAGAACTACAAAGTGGGCCATAGGGGAATTTTCCCCGACAAAGGAAATATAATTATTTTGCTCGTTAAATTAAGCCACAATGGCAATATTGTCGGGTTTTCGCCTCTATCACTGTCTGGCTAGCAGCAAGAATAATAATATAAGATTACAATATGTAACGGATTGAATCCATGAGAAATACATGAAGTATGATACATGTCATATTAATATTTAGTGAAACAGCATGGGTCCATAGATGGTATTAGGAAGCAACCATGGCAAACCACGCCCAACCCCCCCCCCCCCCCCCCCAAAAAAAAAAAAAAAAAATGTGGGTGGAGGATTTCTTTTACTCGTGATTATTCCATGGTTGGTTCCGATTATCACCACTTCTTATATATGCGCTGGTATAGTAGCACCGGGATAACATTGGGGATACTGCAGGAGATACTATCCTGTCGGTGGGTCACGTAAACCCCAGGTATCTGGGGTGATCGGAGGGAGTTACTACCCTTCCGCTGATCGCGTGACTCGAGACCCCACAAATATAGTGTTTCCATAACTATGTTAGTTATGCATTGATGATTTTGTGAGTATTGAAAAGTTGTGGGGATCATCCGTAGGAGATACTATCCTACCGGCAGGTCACGTAAACCCCAGGGACCTGGGGTGATCGGAGGGAATTACTATCCTTCCGCTGATCGCGTGACTCGAGATCCCACAAATATAGTGTTTCCATAACTATGTTAGTTATGCATTGATGATTTTGTGAGTATTGAAAAGTTGTGGGGATCATCCGTAGGAGATACTATCCTACCGGCAGGTCACGTAAACCCCAGGGACCTGGGGTGATCGGAAGGAGTTACTATCCCTCCGCTGATCACGTGACCGGAGATCCCTACAATTTTGAGTTTCACTCATGGTACATGTACCCTTAAGATTGTTGAATCATATCACGTTTATACATTATTGTCGAATTGTTTATGGTGGACCCTCTTTATTGTGGTTATAAGATTTTGTTATTGCTTTTATGCATGTTACTTGTTTTACTTTGACTTTCCTACTTTACATGTTTTGAGGAAAAGGACTCCTAGTTTCGGAGCGGAATAAATGTCGAGCAAACTGCAAATCAGTCTAAAGTTGTCTTCTTCCTAGAATATGCCGGAAACTCCGTTAAATGTTCAATGTTTATACTTGTATTAAATGAAATGATATCAAAGGTTAATATGTTATCAGTTTTACGAAGTGTTTGATAAATAATCCTAAGAATAGGGTAAATATCATACTATTAAAATGAAAGGGAGGGAGGGAGAGAGAGAGAGAGAGAGAGCGAGAGGAAAAATTAACATAAATATACTGAGCTGGCATGATGTAAGTTTTGAGAAGTTATCTGCTCGTATTGTTGTAAGTTGTAACTGCTTCACAACATTGCAATATCATCAATATTTTTGTAGGGAGAAAAGGGTACCCTTTAAATTCAGGCGTCTCCTTGGTGACTACAGACTCGATTGATATTGACTGCCGAAAACGAAAGAAAGAAAGAAAAAATGGAGAAGTACTAAAACGAAGCGCATTGGAAACAAGGGTAGAATAAAGTAATGTTGAAGGAGAGGATAAATCAGGGGAAACCAAAAAATAATATGGACATAGATAGAAATGAGAATATGATAACTATTTACTTGTGCAAAGTTCGCCGTGGAATCCACAAGGAGGCATGTCCAGAGGAGGATCATCTCTGTTATGCCAAACAGGTCTCAAAACATTTGCATCCTCATCCAAATCCTCTTCAAAACCCTGTCAAGAAATCGAGGAAAAAAGTGTAAAATCATGAAAACTATCCATTCATGAAAATGTTAAGACGAATGATAAAACAAAATGACAGCAGCAAAAGTTTAAAACAGTCTCCTAAACATTTGAGCCAGGCCAATGAATTTTCTTTTAGTATGTACTTACCCACTGGCCGTTTTCTCTATTAAATGTTCCAATAGGATACATGCCAAGTGAATCTTTAGTCGCTCCTCCATCTCCTTTAGGTATAGGTATAAGATGCAGTAGAACATAAGGCTTTACACCGTCTCCATTCTCATCAAACTGATAGAAGGTGTCAGTCTTACCTATATACAAACAGATCAAAATACAAGCGCTTTATTCGAAACATCAACAAGAGATGACAAATTAACATTGCTCACTGTCCATATTTAAAACTACATACCGAGATCCTACACTTATTTTTAGGTCAATGACAATCGTTGTATACTAGGCGAAGCGAGAAAAAAAAAATTAACATATAACCATAAAAAAAAATCGCACTGTTACTTGTTTGCATCAAGTTTAAATCAAAGAACAAAGACTCCTATCGCAAGAAAATGTGATCTTGACGGCAGAGGAATATAATGGTTATCTTTACTGGGGTTTTCTACACAAGAAGAATCAGGCTGTACATTCTAATCCCGTCATGGCTTAGACTTTGGCCATGTTCTACTTGGAATATCCTCCCAAGATATTATAACTTAAAGGGAAATGATTCTTCATCTTTTGTACCTTGTTATGTGTTTGTGAAGAATGCCTTTTTTTAAACTCCTCCACACCATGCCACCATTCTCGACTCATTCTAACTCGGCTGAATAAGGACCAATAAAATGTGAATACATGGAGTGCCTCAACCTTTGCATGAAGTGGTGGTGGTTATTTTACCTGACTGCTAAGAAAGCATAAATGCTTGTTTGTAAGCTACCAGACGGCCGACGGCTTAAGGTCCTCTCCAAGGGACCTGGTAATGAGGATTCATGCCTTACCAAGGGCACTAGTGCATCGACTTGGTTTCAATTACGAGACCACTGCTCTACCGACTGAGCTATCGCGCCTCCTTGAATCTATATTAGTCACTGTCCAATAAAATTGTATGATTCTATTTTGTACCCTGTTTTTAAGATGGAATCACTGTGACGTACACAAATGATTGGAAACATATTAAATTGCTTTACACAATCCAATGATATTGGATTCAAATCTTACTTCGATAGGTCGAGTTTAAGAGGGTCGAAACCACTTCTTCTCCATCATATATATCACCCCCAGCTGTGTGTGTGCGATCCAATGCTTCTAATAGCTGCATTGTGGCATCAAACATATACACCGATGCAAAGTCAATCTGTCAAAGGTGAAAATAGAACATGGTGAATTAAAGGAATGGAAGAACGACACATGTTAATCAAGACATGAGAAACAAAATGGAATGGATGGGAGAAAGAAAAACATTAATGAGCTGTTAAAATTCCTGATGAAATTGATTACATATCTACTATAGATTGAGAGCAAAGCCAACATTCTTTATGTATTATAAAGCAGAACCATTCAATATTCTGGATGTAAATTAATATAACAGAACGATTCAAGAACTTACCTCAGCTCTGAGTTCTAATTCACCATTGAAAGGCGCATCAAGTGCGTTGTCGATCACAAAGGTTGAAAATCGATCCCAGTTTCTTGTTTTAAGTACAGGTGCTCCAGTCACAATGATAACACTCTTCAAAGCTTCAAGCGCACGGTCATTGTCACTTCTAGTATATTCCCGATTCTTAAAGAGTCGTGCATAATCAGGATTTATCTGATTCAAGTATTCAGACGTATCCAGGATATCTGCAACATGAGTATAAAATTAGATGAAACTGTATTACAATGTAAATATGAATATCAATATCAAAAAAGCAAAATGAAGGAACATAAAATTGAAAGGGAAAGACCGTATAAATGGGGAAACAGAGAAATACATATATATATCTTAAAGAAATTATAGTCACAATTTCAAATATGATTGGTATGTATTGTCTAGACATATGTACATGTACTTACAAATTTGCTAAGGTTAACAGCTCTCCGTTACAGTGACATATGTTTGCTTCCCTTTGAAAGTTCGAGCGAAATGTTATGAGAAATCTTTAGCACAATATAGTTTTTTTTTATATAATACACAAAGTAAAAAAACAAAAACAAACAATTAGCGGGCGGCATTCGGAGCACGATTTTTATCTCTTAGGTTATTTTGTCTAACTGAGATTTTAAAAAAAATCAATTTCATAATACCACTCCAGATTTTTAGTATATTATGTGTACTTACAATCGAGACTATGATAATCTTGGCTGTCCCTGACTTCTAAATCAACGACGGCTCCAAGAATCACATAATCACCCGAGTCTAAGATTCCCTCATCTAAGGCTGTCATAGCAAACTGACGAAGGTCGCTAGCATCACCAAAGAATACATAAACTAGATAAAACAACAAAAAAACATTGATGTTAGGTACAGGATGCAATGATAAGTAAACACAAACATAATGAAAATGACCAAAGACGACAAGTAATATTACAATGGCTTTCAATATGTTCTTTAACCGTGTCTATTACAGAGTATTATAATCAAATACTTAGTTTGTAAATCTATTTAATAATTCAAGATTTAGAGCTTGATTTCTACCTTGGAAAAATATGTAAAATCGATCAAACGAGAAGATGCTCCTTTACAAATGTCGTGGGTTAAACAATGCAAACAAAGCGTTCGACAGTTTGACTGCAAATTTTAAATAAATCCTCATAATGATAGATACTAACGATATTCATTACCCCCTTCCCCTGCTTTAGCTGAGCGGTCATAAGTCGCTAAAGCATTCAAGGAACTTTCCTCGAGGATACCATTTACTTCACCTACGTGGAGAGTGGCACATGTACATGAATTTCCTGCAAAAGGGACGTTAGTGCTGTAGTAGGGATTCGAACCTCAAACCTTGCTATGCGCAGTCGCTTAATCGCAAGACCACAGCACTTCTACAATCTAGGACCTCTTCCATCAAATCAAATGTTTAATGAAATGTAACTCCTAAACAATTCATTTCGATTCAACTCAAATACAGATAACCAATCTTTTAAAGAATATCTCAGAGTCAAGCCAGGGGCCCGTTCCATAAAACTTATTATCTACATTGTATAACAACTGCTAATTTATATGACAAATTTGCTCTCAGCCAATCAGATGCCATGATTTCAGTAGCTTATAACAGTAGCTTGTAACTTGTTATTGATAACAAGTTTTATGAAACAGGGCCCTGATTGGTTGAATTGGTTTGAAAATTGGTTTGAACTTGTGAGTTGAATGCAACAGACCGGTACAGTGTACATCCAAATAAACACGAATTTATTACCACCAATACTCACTTCTCGTTGTTTCTTTGGTCCGTTGGATAATTTCAGTGAAAGGATCATCCATTTCGTAGTCCCATGGATCGAATCCTGCATAATACTCCTCGTGCAGAATTTCATAATCTCGCTCTTCAAATTTGTCCTTCATTGTGTTAAAGATGTTCCGGTACTTTGTGATATTTTCAACAACTACTGACACCTTTATTAAAAAAAAAAGATAATACATATCAGTGGTGGTTATGGTGATAAAAAAAAAAGCTTTATATTGTAGTAGTAGTAGTAGTATTAGTAGCAGCAGTATTAGTAGAAGTAGTAGTAGGATATGGGTGTATGCAAGGAGTTATGAGAGCACTCATAACTCCATGATGTATGTAATATTACTAAAATAATACTCCCAGTAATATATAGCAACAGGGCGAGTTCACACATGGAAGTTGAAAGTATAGAGGTAGATTTCTAATATTTTAAATGACCGATGTGATTAATGACATCAACAATAGTATACATATACACCATAAATGTAATTGCAGTATTGCAATACAAATAAAACAGAAAGATGGAGGAACATAACATTTTCTAGGAGGAAACATCGAAAAGAAGACAGAAATAAAGATAAGAACGAATCAATTACTTTACCTGATCCCAGTCGTATCTTTGTAGTGTAAGGATAATGGCTTCGACAACTTGGATGCTTGGTGGAATGGTACGAAGAAAAGTTGGATAGATGGATTTGTCCGATACTGGGTTTTCATCACAAACCTGATAGCAGTCAAAGAAATGCGTTCAATTTATCATAATGCTCACAAGTATATTCAATGTTTCGACCTAAGCCGAACACAGTTCTCTCTTTAAATTCAATTAATCTACAGATCAATTGCCTGCCCTACTCGATCATCAGATTCTCGAGGTTTAGAAGTACTTGTCATCCCTTTTTAGAAAAACTATTCAGCTCCCTGTACAGATAATTTTTCCCCCCAAAAAAGTGTTTGAAGTCGAATATTGATGAAAGAATACAAAATTTAGGTTTTCTGCGTACAACAAAATAACCAAATTATGGATTCTTTTCAATATTTGTCTTCAAACACATTTTCTTTGCAGAGGTGTATCTTAAATGACATCCTCTTTCATATTATGATACAATTTAAGTGAAACTTTGCCATCAAATTGTTGGATAATTTGGGGCTCCCAACACTTTAGAGGGGCTTTAGTTTAAGAGAGAAGAGTGGAAGAAGGTAATACTTACATAGTCGATCATGGGGATGTTGAGAGCAGAGGCAAGACGACCCTCATAAGTACAACCACAACCCGGTCCAATGACACCAACAAAGCCTCGTTTCCACCAATCACTGACAGCATGCATTCCGATGTTAATATCACAGTGGGTGTCAACCCATTCAAACTGAACGTCAAATCCTTAAAATATAAATTTAAAAAAATCATCAATGTACCATTGGATTAATTTACATGTAGCGTCTGTAAATTTCTGAAAATCTGAAATTTCTCAAAATCGTTGCCACCCTTAAATATTGTGCATTAGGAACTAGACCTAGAAAGGTATGATGGGGTCACTTTGTATTTGGGCATGCTGGATTTAACAAAAAATATGCATCAAATAACAGTAACAAAAACAGTCATGAATGAATACATTTTGTTCATCCTTACCTTTGAGATTGTATATTTTCGCTTTGAGATTTCCCTTTGTAATAGATCTACTAGATCTAGATCTAGTTGCCCTTTTTGGTCGGTGCCCCCCCCCCACCCCCCCCCCCCCTCCCACTTTGGATGTCGCTCAAAAAGCCCCTGTACAACACAGTCACCATGGTCTCAAGAAGAAGAGAATAAAACAAGGAAAAGGACTCACCATTTAGAATGTTAGAATCTTGGTTGGCCAATGATATTGCTAATGGTAAAGCACCAAGAGCGGGAAAGCCCAGTGTTCCTTGGTCTCCGTCTGCGGTCGTCCATTCTGCCAGTAATCCAACATGAATCTTGGTTCTTCCACGATCTTCGTTGATGATGGTTGGATTGAAGTCCAATCTCGCTGTCACTATCGTGATCGTAAAGGCGACCACGAATAGGAACAGGTGTCGTACATGCGCCATAATGCATGCGCGCGTTGGACAATTTTGTTAAAAGATGCACGAAATGTCTTTCTTTTTATTCTGATCCCGCTGTTACCCTAAATATTTATCCCTGCATCCATGGCTGGCTTAAGTTTCTTTCCCCTGTATTTTGTGTTGTTTTGAGACGTAGACTAAGGGCAAAATATAGCGCGCGCTTATGATGAAGTTTATGTTCATCGTTTGCATTACGCGCATTCACTTAATGCGCGGTGCCATGGGTACTAATAGCGTTCAACGAACTCAATACAAACAATTAAACCGTCTGCGCACTTTACTTGACAATGCAATGCGCTAATATCTTTTTTAACGCAAGCGCATTTTAACAATGGTCAGGAAATGACATCATCTGAATCTAGGGAAAATCTTTGACACGAGATCAGATAATTTGGAAATGTTTTTTTGCCAGAGCTAATAACCTTAACTAGCTGCGGTTTGTATTGAATAATCGATTTTATTTACCTAGTCTATATTTTAAAAAACATAGTGGGCAACATAATTTCGGAAGGATCAAAGTCGGAACTGCTCAGCTGGGCCATTGCAGCACAGCTATTAAACCGAGAGCTTCTACAAATAGGGTAGAGGTTATTTATGTATGGTTTAGAAATTAATACTTCTAGAATGAGGTTGCCCCTGCATTATTTTAAACAAAAATATTGCAGACTTTCTGTGTAAAAGGCCAGATAGCCACTAAATCGGAACGGTATTCGAAGACTATTTTTCTCACGATAATATTGGAGATGATTTTATTGGTATTTTTTAGTTTTATCAGACTATAAATCAGTAACCTTAAACAAGACGATTTCACACAGTTATTTCTCATGATCATAATGCCTTATGCACTCGTAGTCGGAAAGAAAAGGAAGTGTCCTTTTTCAATCTCGATTTGAAATTTTTCTATTTGTACTAATGAAAACACTTTAATTTTTAAGTATTTTTAAGTCACATTAATATAAAACTGAGGCAGTAAAACTAATTTCAATGTGCCTTACCAATCACACATTATGCTTATTCAGTCAAACGTCAGTTATCCTTAGAATATTATATATAATATATATGAATGATTATATCAGAATATTACCTTTCATAAATATGATGTGTGTTTTAGTAATAAACAATTCCCGATTCATTTCCTCTTTTTTCTTTGTCAAAACCAGAATAAGTCAAATTAAGCAGTTTATGACTCTGCCACTGCAGATAATTGGAAATCATTCATGAGTTATTTATTTATTGATCATGTTCTTATATCTTCGTGAAAGAAGAGAGAATGAGCTTTCTAATGAACGACTGAAAATTGTGGAATTAGTAAGTATATCATCATTAATCTTATGTTTCCTTTTTCAGAGACGCCCTGTAGGGATATAGTGTATCTATTAAGGGTGCACAATTCGAAAAATGTATTTTTTTTACTTGCTCTGTTAAGTAGTTTCATTATGCTTTTGCCAAATCTCTAACAAAAGATCAAAATGCATATAGACTAGCACTTTTAAATTTATATTTAAAAGAACCTCAAATGGTCAGTTGCTGTGAGGGACTCCCCATCGTATTTGTGTTTTTTCACAACTATTTCGAGAGTTGAAGACACTGAAAACAGTTATGTAACGGGTTTTTTTTTTTGTCAACTGTGCTTACCTATCCTATGCTACGTGCATTCCAAAAAAAAAAATCATGCAATGGCATCATTCTCTACTTCAAAACGAAAATTATTACCCCGTTCGCCATAATCCCTGGATATGCCACTGTGTAAGATAGCCCACGTCAATATATAAAAAGATATTTATTGCAGACAGTCTTTTCAATCAGTTTCCATAGAAATCCCTTAAAAGTCGATACTGACAATAGATTACCTTTCAAAATGATTTAAGTTCATTTGTATTGTCTGATGGCCTGTAGGATCGGGGTCTATTTGCATAATATTACTCTATTTTTCATAAATGAATGAACTAACCGAGACCAAAGTCCAAAGACTAGACAATTCATTGAGCGAAATACATGTAAACAAGACACTTACTCGCAACGATCATTCCAACGAAGAATTGTCAATCCAATACAACCATTAGCATGGCAGCTTCGGGTGATACGTCAGTCAACGATTTGAAAGACAAGGTTTTTGTACGTCTAGATGATGTGAGGAAGTTCATCAAGGAGGCTATAGAGTTATCTGGATTAAGGACCAGTTATGCTGAATTACAAGCTCAAGTAATCGTAGACGCAGACTGCAAAGGAAAAACTTCGCACGGGCTTGGATTACTTCGTAAGTTCTAATACAATCTGCAACAAAAAAAGAAAGTGAACACTCTTTATTATTCTAAATGTTCATATAAACCGTTAATAATATATAATAATATTTGTATCAAATTAAAGGAAAATTACTACTCTACTAATATAAATTAAGATCAAGTTTTGAACTTTCACGCTTGGATGGGTACAATCATTTAACCCTTAGAAGATCTAAATAAGAAAATTGCGAAATTGAAGCAAGTTGTCGCTCAAAATGTTAATGATCAAACGGATCTGAAGATATTCTTGTTCAGCAATGTAAACAAAGAATGAGAAACAATGAGGAGTATTGTGCTCCTGATGTCACCTGCAATCTCAGGACTGCTGCATGGTTCTGACAAGCATGGTCAATATAATTATGACTCTCCTTTCATGTTTGTCGTGATTGGTTGGATCGGTCGAGATAATTTGACGTCAAGTGTCAATAGTCAAGTGTTTATGATTTTGTTTGTATACCCAGACGTTATTTGTCCAGACAGGTTATTTATCCGGACAGTTGATTTAAGTAGATGATTTGAAGAAGTGTAGGGTCTTCATGCAATATTTCATGAATCGTTTTGGACTTAGTTTAGAAAATCATATATTATAAAGGATGAATATTTATGATTGTTGGAAGTATTTGATGCATACATAAAAAGGCAAATGTGTTATTTTTGTTAAAGATAAACTTGAGTTCTGGTAAAAAAAAGAAAATGAATTCTCACAGAATCAAGCGAAACTTACACTGAATGTTCAAGATTAAAAATAAATGTCATGTGCCAAACAATTTTGGAAGAAAATCTGGCTGAGTAAAGAGCAAAGAAAGATAAGGAAACCAAGGTATAGTAGCCCCGACACCATTTGTGTAGTCCCATATACATCTTTCTGTGTACAGTGCTTGTTACCGTACCAAGACTGGGCCAAATTTATTATGATTTTGATGACTCCAGAACCTTGCAGTACACACCAATACTTACATGCTACATGATCAACTTTTCTGATCCATTCTACACCTTTTCTTTCACAATGCAATAGCATTACCAGAACTCATTCTTATCTTTAAGCGTCCGGACTCCGGACACAGTCACAACTTCCGATTAATATTATAGCTCACATGATATTGAGTGATTGATGCGTGTCCGTTGATTACCTTAAAGGGGTTAACTCGTTGGGTAATCTATGTACAAACAATTATGATGTTGACAACGTGCTATTCAATTACAATTATCTTTATGTCCTAGATATGATATTACTTAATATCTCAGAGGGCAGTATATTGGACTCTGAACCCGTGATACTTCATGAAACTGTTGGATCAGCATGGATAGACGGACAGGGATGTCTAGGGGCAGTCGTAGGATCCTTTGCTATTAAGAAAGCCATAGAGAAAGCAGCTCAAAATGGCATCGGATGGGTAACAGCAAAAGGTGCGTCATCAAGATCGTTTTAACAAAAGGTGTCATATCTTATGAATACAGGCATTTAAAAGATGCCAGACCCAAGTGTAAAAGATGAACTCTCACCTTTTAAGGTTTGTTCAGATATGGCGAGATAAACCGCCGTGTATAATTATGTAGAATGAATGGCAACTGCGCGCAACAAAAGAATTGCGCGTATAGGAAATGTGTAGCGTTTTACATTTTACGTCATCGTAAAAACAAAAAACGCCGCGGTTTTTTGACAAGTCATATGAGATTTTATAATATGGTGGCAAAACAGTACCATGTTTGAATACGATATCCCCAGTCCCTAATTCTTTGCTCCCGAATGATGCGAGCGCACAAATTGTTTTCCGACACTTTTTGTGGTAAAAATTATAGGAACTACCTCTTTAAAACCATCCTGTCTGAAAACGGGACTATTCAGTCATGACATGTGTCCAGGGGCGGCGATTCCGGGGGGACAGGGGAGGAGGGAAACAAATTTTTTTTTTAGGGGGGATCGTCCCGTCCCCCCTGAAAATTTGAAAAAGTGCCCCCCAAAAATGTGTAGCAAATACTGACTGAAGACTGCAATACACTTTTAGGCTCTGGAGGGCCCAAGAGTGCAGCGTTTAGACAAATACAAATGCAAAAATCTTCTTACTCGGTAGCTACGCTCCCTCGCATCATACCCTTAAAAAAAACTATATTGCTTGTTTTCATACTATAGTTTTGCTAAGGAATGTAACTTTTTAATACAACACAACTTCAAAAACCTGTGAGGGTGTAGTCATTTCCGTCACCTTCACCCCACTCGTTCACTATGCTCCCTCGCACTTGCGTACTGATAGGGGGAGCAGTTCCCCCCACCAAAACAATTAAAACGTGGTTTATTTCTAATTCGATACCAGTGATTTACATCTTTTGCTGAAATGGCATGATATTCCCCCTAAGCTTCCGGGGGCTCTGCCCCCTGGATCCCACCAAGGGCCTTAAGGTGGGCTCTGGTTGCTCATCTGACCGTAATTAAATGCCTAAAAAACCATGAGCTTCCGGGGGCTCTGCCCCCTGGACCCCACCAAGGGCCCTCAGGCGGCCCCTGGATGCTCATCTAATCGTAATTTTAATGCCTAAAACCCCTGAACTTCTTGGGGCTCCGTTCCCTGGACCCCACTCAAATTAGTGACCTGTAATATGCCAGTGTCACAAATAAGGTATCAAAATATGCTCAATGACCGTAATTAAATGCCTAAAACCCCTGAGCTTCCGCCGGCTTCGCCCCCTGGATGGTCATCTGACCCTAAATAAATGCCTAAAATCCCCGAGCTTCACGGGGCTCCGCCCCTAGACCTCGGCCGGGGCTTTGCCTCTGGACCCTCACGTCAACTTACGCTTCAGTTGTTTTTCTCGCTTTGTTCTACTCTACCTGATCGTAAATACTTTTAATACCCCCCCCCCCCCCCAACGTTTTTGCTCATTATGCCACTGCTCCCTCGTCCCTCGTATTTCATCCCCCCGGTCAGAAAAAGAAATCGCCGCCCCTGCATGTGATAACGTCAATCAATAACATTATTATTGCCTAAATGATCATTGTTTCTTTGATCAGGTTCTCATCATCTTGGGTCTCTGGAATGGTTTTCTATGCAAGCATCTCAACAAGGTATGATTGTAAGTACTCTCTTATCAGCATGTCAAACATCTTCGCTACTTTATTTTAGATGCTACTTTGTAAAAAAAATGGTATTCTTTCATAACACGTTCTTGAATAGAACTAAACTGATAAATATTATCTTTACATTATTAGGCTTATAGTCATCAAAAAATGAATGAGTATAAACTTGTAAATCCTCTAAACCAAGATTTCGTTAAGCACGGAATTTACCCTGGTTCACCCGCTACTGTAAAAAAAAAATGGTTCTAGGACACCTACCCCTTGGACATCCACCCCCGGATACACAGCCCCCTGTCAAGTACCACCTAGGACAACTACCCCCTATGGCAACCACCCTCTAGGTCGACTACCCCCCCCCCCCCCCCGGGACAACAACCCATCGGACAACTTCCCCCAGACAACTACCCCCACGCACAACTAACCCGCGGACAACTACCCCCCCCCCCGGACAACTACTCCCGGACATCTACCCCCTACGACAACCATCCTCTAGGACAACTACCCCCGGGACAACTATTTATCCCTCGAGGTTGTTGTCTGAGGGTAGTTGTCCGGGGGTAG
Source organism: Strongylocentrotus droebachiensis (assembly GCA_035222895.1). Classification (NCBI taxonomy): domain Eukaryota; kingdom Metazoa; phylum Echinodermata; class Echinoidea; order Camarodonta; family Strongylocentrotidae; genus Strongylocentrotus; species Strongylocentrotus droebachiensis. Next base: position 35,377 of record JAVYIG010013160.1, read on the forward strand.
TTGTCCGGGGATAGTTGTCCTATGGGGTAGTTGTCCGGGGTAGTTGTCCTAGGGGGTAGTTGTCCGAGGGGGTATGTTGATAAACCATACAATTCAATTGTGGTGTTGTGGCAGATTACCATAATTATTATAACAACATTAATAGTAAAAATAGTACGTTTATTAAGAATTCCCCCTAGCACATAGTGTGCAATTTTTTTATTGAAATACTTATAATTATATTTCCAGGGTCTATGTATGTCTAATACATGGCCTGCTTCCGTCGTCCCTGGCTCTAAACAGCGTGTCTTAGGAACCAACCCGATTTGTCTAGCTGCAGCGGGTCTGGACGGAGACTATCTTCTATTTGATTCAGCGTTAACAGTCACCGCAATGCGAAAGGTTAGTCTTTGCTTTCAAACTGCTATTCATATCAGCTGAGAGAACAGAGAACATTCATTTTGTATAATACGTGCAATCATACGACTAAAAAGGGTAGTGCTTCTTGAAACGGTGGGTTTAATCCGTTCGTATGGTTTTAACATGACTAAAATGCAACTTGAATTTATCATGGTATAGTGGTTCATTCATTGACTCTCAGTTCAAAGGTTCATGGTTCAAATCCCAGCCTTACACTAACGTCCTTTCCACCCAGGTGTAGATGGATACCCTATAGAGTATCATTTTTGCTACTCGGCTTTGACCCGGGTAATACTTTTGAGGCGCCAGTGAGCGTCACGGCACGGCATGAGTGTTATAGGCCTACAAGAAACCACCCGTATTATCATGATTGTAAAATTCAAAATAAAATTCAAATTCGAAACACAGTCATGATCCCTATAAATGGTTCTGAGTTCCACGCAACCCATTAAGAAACTCAAGAAGGATTGATCGACATGATCTATATACCAATCACAAGAACATTTTAGATGCGTCTTTCACTGGCTTTATGTTAAACAATTAAAGTATGATGTTTCACGTCATGAAGTGATACGGAAAGGGATTTAATGCTGAAAATTACATGATAAATCAATGAAATATATAAAAAAATTATGCACATTTGTATTTGTTTGGGTTTAGGTTCAAGAGAAGACAAGAAGTGGAGATGGTTCTGTCCCCGAGGGATGGGGCGTGGATCAGAACGGTCAACCAACTACGGATGGCGCTAGTATTATGAACAATGGAGCCCTCCTGCCTCTAGGTGGAATAAGTCCATTAACAGGTATTATAAGATGATGACGTAGATCCTAATCAAATGATTGGTTGAAAGCGTACACGTGACCAGGCATTTATTTTGCCTAACGCGTAATTTGGGTAATGACCGGTCATTAGTGAAATCATGTCGTAAAACATCACTTTAAATAACAAATCAACCATAATCTTATAAAACAATTAATACACAACATTTTATTCGGGCCTTAGTAAAAATTACCCACACTCGGTACCTTCAAAACAGTCCAAACACCCTCAGGCGTGTTAGACTGTTCCAAAGGTACCTCGTGTGAGTAATTCTCACTAATGCCCTCATTGCTGTGTATTATTTGTATATCAACTACGTATCATATAATGTCTTACTCAAATTTTTTCTTGAATAAAACAGTTCAGGGCCCCGTTGCACAAAACTTACCGTTGATGGTAACATTGCCATCAATAGAAATTACCATGGAAACCTGGATTTTGATTGGCTGTTGAGCCTTGTTACCATGGTAGTTGCCATTGATGGCAAAGTTACCATCAATGGTAAGTTGTATGCAACGGGGCCCTGAAGACAGTATTCATCTTCAAAATGACTTGCTCGCCTCGCTCACTCGCACTATTTAGTTTATGAATTGATGGGTGTGGAATTATGGAAGCGTGGGTTCATTTGAGCCACAGCTGCTAAAGTATATGCATGATATACATTTAGTTCGTGCTAGGATTTCTTTTAAAACATCATAGAACTATAGTTTTGTACTAAATTTTCGATTTTGTATACACATGCAGCTCTAAATTGCTGTCAATACATGTAATCATATATAAAGAGTGTAAAACTTAAGTGAGACAAGAATGATTTTGTTTTGCTCTTTGAATAAGTTGTTTAATAAACACATTGTATCAATTAATACTCGTTGTACTATGCATCAAATACAACCCAACGAAAGTCATTGACATAAAAGTATCAAATTCAATACTACCCCCTTCCTCCTCCCCCCTGATATGAAGGTATGAGCTGTTTTACCCCTGTTAATCAATGATTACTATTGTTTACCAAGGAAAGCCTCATCAACTTCAATGCTGTTCCTCCTGAAGGCCCTGCTTTTTGTACATTTCTTTAATCTCTTTCTCTCTCTCTCTCTCTCTCTCCCCTCTCTCTCTCTCTCTCTCCCTCTCTCTCCCTCTCTCTCCCCCTCTCTCTCTGTCTCATTCTTATTCTCTTGGTCTTAGGTGGTCACAAGGGTTTTGGTCTCATCCTGTTAGTCGAAGTACTAACCAGTGTTCTAGCTGGATCTACCTTTTCTTCAGATATCGGCAAGAAGGATGCCGAGTCAGGAGTGTTCGTTGGCAAAGATTTTGTGAGTAATCTACGACAGAATGTTTATAGGCCTAGCCTTTAAAGGTACTATGTCCCATTTGCAGGCCAAACAAATGAAAAGGTTAAATTCCAATGGCATTTGAAAGATAATACCAATTTAGAACTCCCCTTAAAAAGGGGGGGGGGGCTTGAAAATGTCTTTAAGTGGGAAAATAACGACTATTAGTTGTCAAATCGACTTAGGAGCTATAGAGCCAATAAGTAATAGTCTTGATTTTCAGACCATTGTACCGCATGGTCGTACGTTTCATGCTGTGCAAAGATTCAATCAGATTAATTTTGGCCATTACAAGAAGTCGGTTATTGATGTAGACAAATCCTTTACAGCTCATTTTATGTATGTTATTACCAAAGAAGAAAAAAAAGCCATTCAGTCACTCAATAGTGTCTGACAGTGAAGTCTACCAAGTAAACAGGTTTCCTTGAATAATTTGAATATTAGGACACTGCTAACGTTTAAATTTCACAAATAGGACATACATGACATATTCATAATTCCTGCAAAGTTCTACAGAATTCGAGGTTGGCTGCAAGAGGGACATTGTACCTTTAAAGCTTATCTGCCGTAGTTTACAGCAGGGATTAGACTGCCCTGCAAGGTCACTGGACAGGTGGTTATCTCTTCAGCTCAGCTCTCAGTTAACATAAGAAAAAGAGGATCATGGGGGACCAATGGTCACCGATTAGGCATTGTTTGTTATATAGAGGGCGCAAGTAGCTACAAGTACTGCAGTGGGCCTTTAATAGACAAGGCCTCATGTCTGATAGACGCCGAGCGACTAAAAAGAGCCTAATCGCGAAAACCCGAGTGAACGGCAGAGCGAGTTGCCCAGCCAACGCCACCGGTCACCCGATCGATCGCGCGTTCAACCTCCGGGTCTCTAGATTCATCTCAGCCGCTGATTGGTGTGGAAAATAGACAGAGTCACGAGGCTAATATAGGCCCTAAAATAAATTAACTCAAAAACGTAGATTCCTTTTCCATGACGGCTTCATCCGTTTAATGAATGATGTATTACCCTTTCAACAAGTTTTGACAATCAATGATACAAGGAAAATATCAAATAAAAAGCAATTCCAGGGAAGAAGAAAAAAAAGCAATCTTATTCTACTTTTGCAAACACATGCTGGAGTACATAATTTTGTTAATGAAATAGGTCTCTCAGTGCCTTATGGCTCTATCGGGTGATTTTGTTATGATGCTTTGAAACACGTTAGTGGCAAATTTGCAGAGGAAGTATTGTGTAAAAACTGCGGGGAACATTATGATGTAAAGTGGACAGGTTCATTACAAAGATCCGCATGACAAAATGATCAAATTATGATCATATTGTTCACAATTCATGGCTCTTTTCTTTTTTTAGTTTGAAATGTAAGGGCACGTATAATATCAATGAAGGAAAGTTTTTAAAAAATTAAAAAATAAAATAAAAAGGGTTTGTTTGCATGCCAATGTCACATTTACAGGCCTTTGTGACATTTAAGGAAAATGTTTAGATAAAAGAAATTCAGGGCAAATAATTCCTTATTTCTTGTTTGTGGAAAACGCAAGTTTATAGTAGTAATTTACATCAATTGAAGGAGGCAAATTTTATTGCGAAATTTCAATATTTTACTTTTTACTTTGTACTGTACACTATGATCAGTGCCGTATCCACCAAAAGGAAGAGTGGGGGTACGCCTGTTCTCCGTGTAAAGGTCCATGTATAAAACAAAATAATTTGTAAACGGATGTACAGCTATTAAGAGGCTACCCCCTCCTTGCTCTTTCTGGATACGCCAATGATGAAGGTATGAAACATGTTTGTACAGGGACAGACGTTCATTGCTATAGACCCAAGTCATTTCGGTGGCGGATTCTCGGACAGACTTCAATTTCTACTGGATTATTGCCGACATCTAGAACCTGTAAGTAACTAATACCATGTACAATTTGGAATGTTATGATCATTATTATTAGTAGTAGTAGTAGTAGTAGTAGTAGTAGTAGAAGTAGCAGACGTAGTAGTAGTAAAAGTAGTATTATAAGAAGTAGTAGTAGTAGTAGTAGTAGTAGTAGTAGTAGTAGTAGTAATAGTAGTAGTAGTAGTAGTAGTAGTAGTAGTAATAGTAGTAGTAGTAGTAGTAGTAGTAATAGTAGTAGTAATAGTAGTAGTGGTAGTAGTTCTAGTAGTAGTAGTAATAATAGTATTAGTAGTAGTATTAGTATTAGCAGTAGTAGTAGTAGTAATAGTAGTAGTAGTAGTAGTAGTAGTAGTAGTAGTAGTAGTAGTAGTAGTAGTAGTAGTAGTAGTAGAAAGAGTAGTAGGAGGATTGTAGTAAGTAGTAGTAGTATTATCATCGTCATCATCATCATTCATGTTTATATTGTACATGTTTTTTATGTGAATGCAGGGCTCTCTTGGAGAGCAGGTCCAGAAATGGACTTGAAATGAGACAATCCTGTTGAAGTACAACCATAAAAAATAAACAAATACAAATTAATTCATCATCGTCATCATCATCATCATACTTATTATTATTTATATTACTACTATTGTTATCATTATTGATCCTTGATGGTTATAAAATGGTAGACTACAATGGATCCTGCTCATGTATATGTCGTCTTTATGAAAATTAATGCCAACTTCTCATTTTGCCAGATTTAAGGTTGATGCAAATATTCACGCATTCGTTTCAATGCTATAAATCAATTAAAAGGAAATAACATTGACAAAAAAACGTTTCTATAAAATCAACTTACACCATTTGAACTAAATTAAGGGTTTTAAAGGTTAAGTATCGTTCCTTTAAACCAAAAATAGTCCGTTTTCTACCTCGCACCATAATTATATTTTCGAGACAGTATACACTGGATGAACATCACTTTTTCTCAATTGACAAATAGATGAGATGGATTCCTATCGCAACTCTGTGATAAAGAGATTCGAAGTTTGAAGTTTGAAAGTTTACAAAATGTGTAATCGTGTGGTATAGAGTCACAGTAGACACTTTGTCTAGGCCTATTTAATCATTCGAAAGAAACGTAAATATTTCAAGCTGTACATTTACTATTGATTAAGATATTATAGTTTGCTTGTCTTTTTGACGTTCAGAGCTTTTGTGGGGCACTGTTATATCTACATCGATTGGTTTATAAGACTGATGAGTTTGATTAAATTGATTGAATGACAGGTTGACGAATCAAATCCTGTCAAAATGCCTGGTGATAGAGGGCGTCTTAACTCTCAACGTGCACATGAAGACGGTGGTCTATGGTATTCAAAACAACTCATTCATAAAATGGTAATTATATCATTTTTATTGTCTCGCCTGCGTAGCAAAAAGCGAGACATAGGCGCCGGGCATAGGCGCCACCCGGAGGCGCCGCTTTTCCGGTGACGGCGGCGGCGGCGGTGACGGCGTCAACATCAAAAACTTAACCTAAGGTTAAGTTTTTGAATTTTTGATATAATTTTGAAAGTATACGTTTTCAGTCAATTAAACTTGAACTTTAGGGTTATCAAGTATCCCCAATCATGTGAGTAGAATTTCAGGTCACAAAGTTAAGGTCAAAGGTCATTTCAGGTCAACAGACTTGGAGTATGTTGTGGCATCATCATCAAGATTTTGAATTTTTAGCATATTTTCAAAATTATGTGTTCAAATTCCATGAAACTTGGACCCAAGGGCTATCAAGTATCACAAATCTTATGTCACAAACTCCAGGTCACAAAGTCAAAGGTCATTTTAGGTCAGTAGACTTGGATTATGTTTTCACAACTTAACATGAGAATTAATGAATCAATTTTTTTAAATTAATTTGTTCATATTTTATTCAAGTTATCGATCTTGGCACGAATAATGGTAAATAATTATTCTGATAATTTTTAGTCAATATTCACTTCAAAATGCTAATTATATTCAGAGGATTTCATTTTGTGGGGCCTGCTAATGGGCCACCCTGCCTATAAATAATGTTCCAACCTCAATTTTACATCATATCGAACTGCGTAATGCAGGCGAGACCGCCCAGAGCGTTTCCCTTGTTTTAATTCCATACAGAAAACAGTAATGAAGTACTTCACATTATTGGCCAGTTTATCAAGACCTGTTTATATAAGATAGACGACAGGGTCATCAATGTGGCCTTGAAGGTATGTTTATCAAGACATGTGTATAATAAGACGTGTTGTGTTCTGCTGGCATTATTATGCATACAAAAATAGAAAATGAAGAATTTGCTTTATCCCTGTGTCTTTAACAAGCATTCAACATTATGCGATGTTTTTCAGAATAGTCTATAGATAACGTCAGTCAGGCGCTGATCCAGGATTTCTTAGGGGGGGGGGGGCGAATCTAAAATTATGCGAGCAAAATATTGGTACGTAATGGTGACCAGCAGTGGCGAAATGAGCAAAAATGTTTAGGGAGGGGCAGAAACAAAATCCGCATCACCCCACTCTTACATGCAGGCCCCGCTGAACGTTTTTCGAAGTGGGTGGGGGGAGGCTTAATTATTTACGATCAGGTAGAGCGTAGCATCAATTGGCGTGGGGTCTAGGGGCAAAGCCCCACCGTTGGTCAAGGGGTGGAGCCTCCGGAAGCTCAGGGGGTATGGGTATTTAATTACGGTCAGATGAGCATATTTTGATACGTTATTCATGATACTGGCAGGTCACTAATTGGCATGGGGTCCAGGGGGCTGAGCCCCTGGAGCTCAGGTGTTTTAGGCATTAAATTACCGTCAAATGAGCATCTAGGGCACACCTTAGGGCCCTAGGTGGGGTCCCTGGAGCTCAGGGGTTTAGGCAAGAAATTACGGTCAGATGAGCGGGCTCGCCTTAGGGCCATCGGTTGGGTTCAGGGGGCAGAGCCCCCGGAAGCTCTTGGGTTATAGGCGTTACATAACGGTCAGATGATCATATTTTGATACCTCATTATTTTGTGACACTGACAAATTACTATTCTTCCTTTCTTTCTCTCTTTCTTTCTATTTCTCTTTAACGTATTTTTTTCAAAAAATTGGGGGGGGGGGGGAGCTCAAGGCCCCGAGCCCGCCGTTTTGAAGGCTCTGACATGTAGGCCTCTAAATAAGCATATTTCTTGCCTGACTGTAAATTTAGGAATTTGTCATTTTCCAACAAACGCAGTATAATTTTCTAAAAGGTGAAGACAAATCTCGGAAAATTACGTCATTTCAGCAACATTTGTAAATTACCGGTATCGAATTTTCTTTGGGGGGAGCAAATGCCCCCCCCCCCCGATCTTCCTGGGGGGGGGGGGGGGGGCAACAGCCTGTCGGGCCTCTTAGAGTGTGTGAAGAGTGACTATTTCGAAGTCTCCTTTTGTGTCAGCGTAACTATGCTGATAATAATATGTTTCTGTTTAGTAAAATATATCTTCCCATATATATATAGCCGTACATAATTATACAGAAGGGCAGACGTCACTCATTATTATATCACTTACGTTAACTCATTATCGTAGAAAAATTTAATTTGTCACTAAATTAACATACTAGACAAGTTATAGAAAATACCAAGAGACCGCCTTACTGCACGGACATGTCTGATATGAGGCCGTAAATACTGGCAATTTCAAAATTGAAGAGGGGGGAGGGCTACCGCCACCTTTCACGCCCATGCCCATCCATCTTCCCTTCTCAGCCAAGACAAAAAAAGGAAATAAGTATTTTCCTTGTTTCTTTTGAATTTCTGAATGATTTTGGAAAAGTTTTCGATTTCATATTTCTAAAACACATTTGTGGAGTATTTTCAAAGGTAGAAGTTTTATTCGAATGTTGAACACGACCCTATTTGCTATGACCTAGATTGAAACGTGCGAACATGGCAATGACGTATTGTTTATTCCAAACATGATTTCTATGAGACTCACAGTAGGATATTAAAATTACACGTGAGAATGAGATGATTTTTCAAAATAATTTGCGACAATATGACCCAAATAGTAATAATATTCAACGCATAAAGATGTATGAGGTTGACCTCCAAACACCACGAGCCTAGTTCATGAAACGTGTAAGCTGGCTTTAATAATTGCATTTCATTGGCTGTTAGAGAATAACGTCATTGGGTTTTGGCACTAATGAAACAGGGCCCTATATATAGCGTGGATGGGATTCCCAAGGATTGCGCAATATGCCAGGAAGGATCAATATTATAACCCAACTATTGCACTCGAAACAGTGCTGAGCAACTTCCGCTACTTAGTATTGCAACATCACATCACAAATTGTTTTTCATGATATGCCTAGGAGCAGAAACAAGTATTGTAGCTGCATTAAACTCGAACATTAGAATTGCCAAGAAACAAATGGCAGCCCAAAGTGTGAAGAACCTCAAAGAGAAATTGGTCTGTGCAGTTTGCAAGAATACTCTCAAGAATCCAAAACTTCTAGCATGCTTTCATGCATTCTGTTAGGAGTGTTTGAAACAGAGGGATCAAATAGAAGTGTTTTCAGGTGAGCTGAAATTCCCAGCATTCAGCAAGGTGATGGATCTTCCAGAAGAAGGCGTGTCAGGACTGAAATGGAATCCACTGGTTTGCAGGCTACATAAAGTGCTAGAGGCAAAGAAAAATGCGAGCCACATCATGTGTGATGCATGCGGCAACAGCAAGTCACCTTTGACAACCTACTGTCGAGACTGTTTAAGTTTCATCTGCGACTCATGTGCTTCTTACCATGGAAAAATGAAACTCTTGCTGAAGGACCACCATACAGTTCCCCTGGACAAGATTATCAATGGGACTATCCAAATCAATTGGATGGAAGAGGGCTTGTGGAGAAAGGCACACGAGTGTGAAGAGCATACCGGCGAGCTGCGGAGATTCTACTGCATGACCTGCAAGAAACGTATCTGCAGGGACTGTATCGTTCTCGACCATACCAAACCTGACCATGACTGCACCACAATGCAGAAGTTGTTTCAGGAATCAAAGGAGAAGGTAAAAGATCGTTTGACGAGCTGCAAAGAAAAGGAGGAACATGTGAGCACCCTGTTAAATGATGTGGATGTACGAGAAATAAGAGCAAACCAGAACTTTCATATGATGAAAGAAAGAATTCAGGACCTAAAATCAACGGCTGTTGCAAATTTGAACAAAGTAGAGGAAGAACTTTTGCACAAGGTTGAAGTGTTGGAGGAAAAACTCAAAGACAAAGTGCAAGCTTTCAGAGATAACATGAACACAACAAAAGAAATTCTCACAAAGGCGCAATCAAAGGCTAAAGAGGTTGTTTCGGCAAAAGATGTTACTGACATCTTTAGAGGTCCCTTCGTACCTGAAGATGTTCTCAAAGAACTGGAAGAATTGATCGCGTCAGATGTCACTATGACAATTTCTACGGATCTCATGGCTCTGAAATCTACCATGATAGAAGGGTCGAAGTTGCCAGAGCAATCGGAGCGCTTTGCTAAGCTGTCATTGCCGCATATTTGGCGAGAGACTCAGAAGTTTCCAATTCCTGATGAAGACATTATGAACATTTCTGTGATGGAAACTCGATGTACGTTGCTTGCAAAAAGGGGATTTACAAGAAACTGTTGTCTCACGAAGCCAACCCGTCCACTTGGATGAAGCTTCATCATAATACATGCATCAAACAGGTGGTAGATATGGCCATATCACTGAAGGACTTAACCTTCTCTTTCATTGCTGAAACCGACGCAGCTAGTATGCAACTCTTCACGTTGAAACTGAATGTTTTTCCAACATCTCATGGACATGCCGCGGCCTCTTCGTCATCCGTTTCAACGGTCCCACCGTGTCCTCTGAACCCTAATGCAAGAATCACTGTTGATTCCCAGTCCTGCATCATTGTTGCCGATAACAAGCCTGTCATGCCATGTTTTATTCAGGCAACCTCAAGGTCCGAATCGGACAGCGAAACCAAGCGGAAACACACGACACCATCAGGGACAAATGTGAACACATCATCTGTCTCTCTGGTTGGAGGGGGTAACTCAAATAAGAGACCAGTGGCGGCGGATGGTGGTGGATTTACTTTTGGTCTGACACTGCCTCAACATCAGCTCGGCTTTGCTGGCATAAGTCCCATCTCTCAGACAGGTAAATAGTGAACCATTAAGTAAATTGATGTAATTGCTAATTTCAAACGATATAAAAACCTGTCACATTCCTCGTAATGGATGCAATTTTATGTTTCCTCCCCCCGCCATAACTAGAGCTGAAGATTATACCTTCATATAGAGTGAAGACATTTTCATCTTTTACGTAAAAACACTTAAATAATCATAAAACAACTTTAACAAATGGATTAGATGTGTATTACGTTATGTGTACTACGTAATGTCGTTTAAATAATTTAATATATCAAGCTTTCGTCAAAGGTTATTCATTGAGATGCCCCAATATACTAATATATTTTGAGTACTGTTTTCGTATTCATTATGAATGATATCACAACATTTTGTAGCTGAATATTTTGATGAATTGAAGAACTAAATTGCATGAAATTATGAAAGTGTGCGGTATTTTCAAACAATGCTCTGTCATTCTTTCAGCTGTTACAATCAAGCCTTTTGTTTCAACTTGTTTTATTCTTACAGTATCTTCTTTCGACAGTGTCAAGTCTCCAAGCAAGGCAGAAAACGTAATCTATCCATCGGCTTCGAAAGGAAAGGACACAAGACAGAGAATCACCAAAGAGGGGTCATCCATCTTCACATCATCCATGAAACTCTATAGGGGTAAACCTCGAAGCTCGCCTGCTTTCAGCTTTGGTGGTACACCTGTAAACCAAGGGTCTCAGTTATCTTCAGATAGTTTCAAGGTTCCACTAGATAAGGTTCGAAGTCTTGCAACCGCCAAGACAGGTCAGTTGGTCTTCCTTCGCTGGGATAAGAAAGCCGTCGTCATCACTGACAAAGACGGGGTAGTCCAGCATGAAATCAAGGAGCCTGGCAGGATGTACTTGTCCATCTCCTGCACAGAGAGTGACGCCCTCTTCGTCCTGTCCGCCTTCTGGGGCAGCCACATCGTCACGCTCGCCAAGCATTCCTTGCAAGATGGTGGTCCCCTCGAGTACATCATCGACGAACTCGACGTGTCAGCAGACTTCAAGGCAGATGAGTGGCCAGTCATTGGTAACTATGGAAACGACCTCGTGATCATGCATACGGGGGAGGTGATTCGTGTCTACTCGGCAGAAGATTGGGATATATTAGATGACGATAAGAAGGATGATGTGTAGGGTGATGAATTATGATTCCTTGTTTTGTTTTGGAGGCGAGTTGGCTCAGTCGGTAAAGCGTCCGTCTGTCGAACCAAAGATCCCGGGTTCGACTCCCACCCAGGCGGATGACTGAAGCCTGCGTTGTGTGTTAACGTGCCCCTTCCCTTGTTCATAGACGCAGGTTATGTCAAGTGGAAAACACTCCGTCCCTCGGATAGGACGTTAAATGGAGGCCCCGTGTAGAGAAGAGTCACTACCTTTGCACGTTAAGAACCCACTGCACTATTCGTTTAAGAGTAGGGGGGAAACCCCGGTTTAGTGGTCCACCTGCACACACCCCCAGTATAATACGATAATACTCTGTAAAGAGGTCAAAAGGAAGAAGAAGTAATATGGAAAAAAAATGTAATGGTTATAACAAGTAAACGCTTTATTTTTTTAATAAATACAATCATACATTTAAATATGTTGTTATCTCGATCCGTTTTACCTTCAACATTTCAGACATAATCGGTGACCGGTCACCGATTTTTACTTTACATACATTATCCATACACATTTCATTAGTATTGATTACGTTCAAATGCAACTTCTTTAAGCTAATCTGGCAATCATCGGAAGAGGTGATGTCTTTTTTCAAAGAACAAATAACATGTGTTTGTTTTTCTCGAACTTGAATATATATCATTCTACACTTTAAGGGTCTGTAAATAGAGCAAAGTAGCATCATGCGCCTTTCATGATAACAAAGTGATATCAATTACCATCCATTTTCTAAAAGTTTAATTGTCATGATAGTGAGAATGTGAATCCTTGTTATAATACATATATATCTTTATTTTAAAAGTTCTTTTGAAACATTGTAGTCATGACAATCTTTTCAAGGCACTGAATGTTACTATTATCATTTTCCTTTCATTTATTATTCATGATTCCTTTAGAATAGCCCTCTTCGATACTGCATTAGTATGTCTATGCGGGCCATCACAAAGTCAAAACGTTGTACACGTACAACAGTGGCGGATCCAGGGGGTGGGGGTTGCCCCTCCCCCCCCCCCCTGGCGCCCAAGGGGGGGGGGGGGGTGTGCAATTTTTTTAATTTTCGAGGACCCCCTCCCAAAAAAAAGTTGGGCCCCCTCCCCTAAGAAATCCTGGATCCGCGATGAGGGCGAGCTGCCCCAAGAGTTGCAAGCCAAAGTATTTCAACTGTCAAATATAGGCACTCAAATTAATTGTCACACATGATGTATTTGTGTAAGTCTTTCCTATATAAAAGGGTTTATAAATTCTGATTCTGCCGTTCCAAAATGGTTGCTCAATAATGTTGTAGTAACTATTATATTTTATCAAGTTATCCAGCTCATGCCCATGCATCACAAATCTTAACTTTGATGAGAAAGTCACGTTTTTGTCATTTGTTTGTTGCAGAAATAAAGACTAACTGGACAAGTTTAACCCAATTACATTTCTCTTATCTAGTCTTTGTTCTTTTAATATTTTTTTGTATAGATCAATGGCCGAAATAACGTTGTAAATAACATTTCAGCCTTCAAATGCACTGTAATTGTCAAATCTAAAATTTGAAGAAAGAAAAAGGAAACAAGAAAGAAGATATTGCACGGGGACAATATTCTGAACAAAAAGTCCCTGAAAACGTTTTTATTTTTTAAACACGTATTTGCACGTTTCTTATAACGCTTCCTATCGCGGGTGCATTGTTTATTACAAACAAAGACATGTTCTTTAAAGAAGAAATATTTGTGACTGAAGGGGC